>LTAE01005007.1:14970-25194 GCA_001647135.1 Pontederia paniculata | reverse complement strand
TATTATTTAGTTACTAATTTACCTATTTATAATATGATTATATTAAATATATATTATTTGATATGAAGTAGAGGTCGAGGTCAGCCGTTCGACATAATCATAATATATACTAATTTACCTATCTTTTGTTATATATAAAATTAGAACTTTTTATAAAAAAATAGTTTAAAATTTATAAAAATAATAAAATAATAGTGACCCGGTCCGACCCGATTTAGCACGGCACGGCACGGTCAGCACGAACGAATTTGGGGCAGGCCGGGCCGGGCCGCTCGGATGCCAAATTTAGCACGACACGACACGACACGATTTTTTTGGGCACGGCACGGGCACGAGCACGAGCACGGTCAAACACGAGTTGACTGACACGAGCACGACACGAGCACGCACGAATGTCCATCTCTAACATGAGCTAAGATTAATTAGAACATGAATGTGTTTAAGTATAAAATCATCTATATAAAAACTACTTATTAGTCCCTTGGCCTACCAATTCTAGCACCTTAAAGGGCCAACATATCTCGTACTAAGCTTTTCGTGTTTACTGAAACACATCACACCTTTCGTCGAGAAAGTCTACTACATGACTCTCTCACCAATGCTAAAGATATGCTCTCGTCTACCCCTAGCCGCATAGGTTTCTGTTGATCTTGGACTGCCTTCATTCATCTTCTGATAAGGTCAACTCCATCGGCATAGTGTTGTACGACTTTCGGTCCCAAAATATACCTTTCTCCAACCTCAATCCAAAAGTTGGTGAACGACATGATCTCTCCCATACAGAGTTTCCTAAGGTGTCATACCAATACTGGTGATAGTTGTTGTTGTAAGCGAACTCTATCAATGGTAAATATTCATCCCAACTACCATGTCAATCGAGTGTACAAGTCCTAAGCATATCTTCAAGTGTTTGGATGGTCATCTCTAACTAGTCATCACTTTGGGGTAAATGTTATGTTGTAACTCAGCCTTGTCTTGAAAATGTTACGAAAGCCCCTCGAGAACCTAGCTGCAAATCTAATAAAAGAGAAAACAAGATCATGAAGAAAAAAAAAGAGTGAAAATATTATGAAGGAATAGTATATGGAGAATGTTTTACCACCTAGGTACTTACAAAATTAATTTTGTAAGTTTAGTTTGAGGATAAATAAATAAGAGAAAGAAGAATAAAAGTAAAAAGAAGAAAGAAAATTATTGGACATGGCATTAAAGTTATGTATATGTTCACTAAAGAAATAAAGAAATTAGGAAAACTAAAAAATGAAAACAATTTGAAGTAGTTTCAAATCCATATCTCGCCACGTGGAAAAATACAGACTTGGAGATTATACGACGGTGCAATATATTGACCAAAAACTTGAATACATTGACTAGTAATTAAAACTAGTCTAAAAGCGAAAGACTTTATTGAATGAAAGAAGAGTATCCAGATAAACAAAATGTGGAAGCCTTAAACACATAGAGAAAGTGACCAAGTCAAATGTATATTGAGAATGTGACAAGGCTCCAAAGATTATTACAATTCTTCATAAATTAAAATAAGGAACGCTAAGACTCAAACACGTGAATAGCATCAACATCATCATGAGTAATCTGTTGCCGCATACGCCACCAACACAACCAATAACTTGAGTATCAATTACCTGTATGATCAAATACAAAGGAAACAAATTCCCATGAGCTTTTACGCCCAATGTGTAAGACATAAAATAGATATTTAATTCAATGGAACAAACATGGTGATAAAATAATGATCATTAACTCGATGTTGATACAAAACAATAAAAAAGATATGAATGAATCATTATGAGGCAAATCAACTGGAGCTTCAAAGCACTATGTGTCAATAACAACACTTATGGGTCGATACACTATGAACGATATGTTAATCTAAACAGAAGGTCAAATGACGGTTCTAAAGCAATACCATTCTTTAAACGGTAAGGTCAATCAATAAGAAACAAAGTACAAAGGCCAACGGTATTTTAATTTGTAATTGATCCAGTAAAGCTAATAAGGAACAACGGTAAGATTGGTCGAATTCGATACAATGAAATTTAAATAGCAATACCATGGAATAATGATAAGGCAATCCAAATGGTGCAATCCCTTTATTATCCTTTTCAAAATAGATGGGTTTCTTATTTTACAATCCAATTCTATTTTACAAGGCTTTACCTTGTGGTAATATGCTAGGTGATATATAAGTGTTTATGTTTGACTTATCCTGTTAGTATCTTAATGTCACCTTGATGTTCATTTTGATAGACGATAAACGTATAGAGCTCTTGATATTCAAATTAACTTCCACTTTGGTGCGCCATGATAAGCAGACAATAATATAAGCAGGGATACCAACTGCGATAATGATATGCCCACAATATGAGGAGGATGATCCTCTTCGTTGCAGGATGGAGAGCAATCTGTGCAACAGGAGCAAAGTGGTGTTGCTATAGCTAAACCATTGACCCCTAACGATATGAAATTATCGATAAATGGTAACTCCCATAATGCTATACATGGCGACAACAAATATTAATTTTGTTACAGTTACGCATATACCTATTATAGGTCCTTATAATGTCACAACATTATATAATATAAATAACATAGCCATTATGATCATCTTCATCGATATCAGAGTGAAACACCTTCAACAAAGGAGAAAACAAGTATGTCATAGGCCGTGGCTACCCTTTCACGAGCTACAAAGTCACAGGCCATGACTCTGGTTTTACGATCGTGACCGCATATAGTCTTTCCACTACTTGCTGGTCACGAACCATGACTTAGGTGTCACGATCGTGATCAGATACAATCATTTCACGACAAGATGGTTACGAGCCGTGACTTGGGTGTCATGACTGTGACTGATTACGGTCTTCTCACAACTCGATGGTCGCGGGTCATGACTTGGGTGTCAAGATCGTGACCCAATGCAGTCATTTCATGATGTGTCAATAACAGACAGTGACTTAGGTGTTACGATAGTGATCGAACACGGTCATTTCACGATATGCTGATCACGGGTCGTTACTTAGATGTCACGACCATGATCGGCTATTGTCGTTCACGATGTGCTGGTCACAAGCCGTAACATGAGTGTCCCGACCGTGATTGAATACGATCATTTACAATTTGTAGGTCACAGGTCGTTACTTGGGTGTCATGATCGTGATCGAATAAGACGGTTTACGATTTACAGGTCATGGGTCATGACCTGGATGTGATGACCGTGATGAGCGTAGATCGATCGATGACCCTCTTCATGGCCCGTGACATTCGAGTCACAGGCCGTGACGATACCACTGTTGGATGATGTCGATGGAGTTTTTTCGACGTCAAGACATGAGATCAGCTAATTATAGTTCCATTCTTATGAACATGAATTTCTATATCAAAAATAATGATTGGAGGCTTATATACATGAATAATAGAATGATTCTAATACGATTATTTGATAGATCAAAGGGAATCTATGCAATTGGAATATGATGGCATACTACATGATCTATCATTCACGTACATGAATAGGTAAGAAACCATGTGCAGTTCCATGAAGAATTTCGAGTGCCAAATATTCTGGAGTCCCGACAACAAAATGTTGGATTTTTTTGGCTTTTTGATGAACATGGGGTGGAAACACATGTTGGATCCCAGTATATAGTAAAGTAGAACCACCTCCTCAAGAAGTAGATAAGTCGTATTCATTTGGCCAACTTTTGACAATCCAAAATATGTATGATGGTGGAGGAATGAGTCAAAATATAATATTTTGTAATTCAATGTTAAGTTCCTGTCTTGATGATTACTTTTGTAACAAAAAAATAAAGTGCATAATTGTACTATCTTCGGATTAATCTCTCGAAAATCCCTCATTAATTTTATTTGGCATATCACATACGAAATATATGATACATACATCCTAAAAGCTTATCTTGCAATGTGTAAAACCCAAGTAGGAAGTTATGAAGATGCATCTTCTGCTTTACTTTTCATTTTTATCATATCAATATAAAAGTATAAAACTTAATCCCGATAACCTCATTAAATCATGGAATTCATATAAAAGATTTTTATGGTTCATAAAAGAGGTCATTAACATTTTATTTTATTGTTATTGCATATTCATGTGTCATATGTCAGGCTATGCAATGAAAGATCATTAACAAAAATCCTATAAGTATTGTCACACCTTAATGTGTCCATCCTGAGCAACCAGTACATCGTCTGGTTTGAGATCACGATGAACGATTCCTAATGAATGAAGATACTTCAGAACAAGAATCTGACGAGAGTAAATCATAACCAATAAGCTTAGCTAGAGAAAGAAATGTAATGGTGAAATGCACTGATTTTAATCAAACCAGTTTCGCAATGTATGTACGAGCTACATCTTCCTCCAAGCAGCCAACCTTTCTAAGAAGGGAATACAGATCGCCGCCATTGAGATACTACATGAATAAATAAAGATTATCTTTGGAGGTGAATGAATAAAAGAAGCGGACCTGGCAAAGTATTAACAAAATCACCAAATAGAAGATGCATTAAAAGTGAAGAGGATGACGTTCAGCTGCATTAACATTTTGTTCAAGTATATGGTAGCTGACCAAGATAAAGTGTGCCGAGAAGATATAAATAAACTATCTACTTTAGAAAAAAATATTTACAGTATCTCAAGGATTGATTCCTCAGAGCAAGATGTATAAATACTCACTTGCAATAAAGCACAATAAATAATGCCATACACAGTTGAACACAATGTGGCATTGTTTTCATTCAAAATATAATTAGAGTAAAAATATGCACACAAGCAGGTGCTGCACCACAAATAATTACACAATTATGCTCTTACCACAAAAGGACTTTTGACTTTAATAAGGATATCATGCTTAGCTAATATGTGCTCAACATCATTCTTGATATAATCTCGGAAGTTGTCATATTCAGAGATGACATAGATTTGGAAGTTGCCGAATTCAAAGATGATATTCTTTAGAAGCTACTACAATGACAATAATTCAGCATGTATGATATTTATAGATTTAGAAGTTTCTTTTGCAGGCATTTGGAGTGATCATTGGATCATGTGCTTTCATGTACTTTCCTAAGCTATCAATTTGGATATTTATAGATTCGAGGACGAGTCTTTTTGAAAAGGAGGGGAATGATATGATCCCAAACGCTGTCCTTATTCAGATATGACATAGATTTGAAAATTGCCGAATTCAGAGATGATATTCTTTAGAAGCTACTACAAAGATGATAAATGAAGATGTATGAATGTAAAAGTTGTCATATTTGAAGAAGAGTGACGTGTCATGAAATTGACAACTGCCAAATATGAACCTACCATATATGAATCTTATGACGCACTCTATTGAAGCGAATTCATTACACATGGACATCTTGGTGCACTAGTAATCTAGCGTCATTACTTGGCCAGCATGGACAATCATCTAATTATGTTGACGTGGACAACATCTTCAGTTTGATTAATTCAGAATGATAGTGATTATGCCTTAGTTGTATAGATAGTGTACTTGGGCCTTTAGCCCATTAAATTTTATTTGGTTTTTTAGTTTCTTGAAGAAGGGTCTAACATTCTCTTATAAATAAGAGAGGTGACTCCAGACGATGTATGCAATATTTTCTCATTTTGAATTATGATTCTTAGGAGAGGATATCTTCTTTGTTCTTTTGAACTCTGACTTGAATTGCAGGTAATATCTTATTTTGCAATTCATTTAAATTTCATCAGTTTGATATTGATTCTTATGCACAGGTTCGCATATTGGTCGATATTTTCGTTTTCTTAATTCGTGTTTTCGTGTGATTCATTCTTGTTTTCCGTTTTCACTTGATATCCAATTTCTAACGGAGTTCATATCAATTCTTCCATATGATATCCAATTTCTTAAGCACCTGGTGTCACAAAGGACAGCCTGATCAAGCTACAAAATTTAATCACTTATACTAAAATAATAACTCTACCGCAGCTCCCAACTAAAGATAGAAGAAATTATCAAATAAAGCACAAGTACCTTTTTTGCAAATAAATCACCAGTAGTTTGTTTCCTCATAAGAAAGACCAACTAAATGCCCATCTGCTGATTGGTTTAATAATATCAAAATCATCAATATTTGTCTTATCCTTGTGTGATAGAGGCAAAGGGGCTAATGCTTGAGATGCATCAGCAACTAATTCAACTCCAACCCTTTCATGTTCAGTGCTGTTGTTACTGCTCTTCTTCTCCCTGATTATTTTCATCATAAATTTTCAACAAGTCAACCAACTGTTGGTGTTAGAATCAAATATTAAAGTACCCAAATGATCTTAAGCGCGAATCAAAATCTTACATAAGCAAATGCTTTATGTGGTTTCCAAATGTGTCTACAACTAAAGCCTTCACCTTGCTATGGATTAGAACATCCTCAACATCATCTAAACAAGTCTAGTAACTTAGGGGCTTCTTCATCTGCAAGCACTTTTGTCACAGCCTTACGAGCTATATTAGCTATTTGATTCATCTGCACAGACGCACAATATTAATTTAGTCTCCTAATATGCAGAGCCAAACAGAGCAAATTAACATATTTTTGTCTTACAAAGACTATATTTGAGAATAACATAATAAATGAAATGATCTACGAAGTAGTGATGATTACAAGTAGTTATAATCAAAGAGTTTTTGAGTTAGTAAATTATTAGCGAGATTAAATATACTGATGCTCAAGTCCAAACATAACATAGCAGTTTTGCACAAAAATTGTGAATCAAAAAATCTAATATTTGTATATCAAAATATTGGGGCAGAAAACTAAGTTTAGGGGAAGAAAAAAAAAACTAGTGTTAAGTTCGACTTCTGTTTGAACACAATTTAATGATTTTTTTTAGGGTCACTATGAATGAAAAATTGAAAGATCAATCTATGACATTATTTGTAGTTCTATTTGTTGAATAAAAGTAGATAAAATTTGAAACATGGGACTTGGGAGGCTTGATGATTTATTTGCATCCTTAAATTCTTTTGTCTAGAGATGGTTTATATTTAAAAGTCCGGAATATCAATTTAACTCCTTTCAGACAAGCCTAATCAGATACAAAATAGTTTTTTTCTGATATTGCCGCAAGACGTAAATGTACATAAAGATATATGAATAAATATTAAGGCTTGACATGCAATATTGTGTTAAGGCTAAACAAATTCATAAGGCTTAATTAAATTTTAGAATATCCTTATAGGAAGAAGGTTTAAGAATAGAATTATCCACATAATGATTAATAAATACCTCCACGTACGAGAAATGCATATTATAAAAAAGATGACTAGTTACCTCAATTTGGCCAAACCATTCATACAACTTGCAACAACATGTAAGTTACAATAGTTCTGTTGAGAGAAGAGGAAAGAGTATTTCACTGGCTCATAGCAGCTGACAGACAAGCAGATATAAGGTTGATATACACAATTTTTTATAAACAAAGATTTTTGGGAATTCATGCTCAAGCCAGAACAGAACATATAAATTTTGCACAACCGGAATCAAAATGTATTTAATAATTGTATAAGAAAGCATTACAACATAAAACATATAATATAGCTTATATCTCTCCCCCTTGACAGCCTCTTGAACCAAAGTAACCCATTCTTGAACTAGCAATGAACTTGGTTTTTTGATGATGCTCCAATTTGTGACAGTCCCGAATACGATGACCAAGCCCACCACAATATGCGCACCCTTTTACTCCAGTTGCATTGGTTAAAACATCCTCCTCTTTGGGATCATTCAACTGTTTTAAAACCGGAGGAATTCTCTGATTTGCTTCTTCAAGCAGATGCTTCAAGTCAAGAAGTGTTGCCTCAGTCTGGTTCTTGTTAATCATGGTTGTTGATGTTCCTATTTTGCCGACGCGTCTTCCTGTCCGGCCAATGCGATGCACATAGTTTTCGATTTCAGCGGGCATGTCATAGTTGATCACATGCTGGATGTTAGGAAAGTCAAGACCCTTTGAAACAACATCTGTAGCAACCAAGACATCCTTCTCCCCGGACTTAAACAATCCAAGTGCAGATTCTCTCTCCTCTGGGTCCTTGCCTCCATGAATACCGACTGCTTCGACTCCCTTTCGAAGAAGATACTCGTTGATTTCATCAACAGTATCTCTTTTTCCACAAAAGATTAGGACTGGAGGTGGAGTCTTTTGCAGGCACTCAAGAATATGCGCTAATTTGGCCTCCTCTTTCACATACTCAACTTCTTGTATCACATTGAGATTGGCAGCACTTGTTGTTCCCGCACTCACGATCACAGGTTTCACCAGGGCACTTGCTGCAAAGTTTTGAACTTTTATTGGCATTGTAGCCGAGAAGAGCAATGTTTGCCTCTGAGCTCGGAAATGACTAAAAATATCCTTGATGTCATCCTCAAAGCCAAAGCCATGATCAACAAGTCGATCAGCCTCATCTAGTGTCAAATACTTGCAATTGTCGAGATTCATTTTCTCTTTGCCAGCAAATCCTTGAGCCTTCCGGGTGTGGCCACCACGATATGCACCCCTTTTTTCACCACCTCCATTACTTGGGACCTCATATCGACCCCTCCGGTGCACAACAGCGGCCTTAGCTCCGGATAGCCGTGCTCCCTCAGTGGTACGAGGAACTGATCGACGATTTCATACGTTTGCCTGGCGAGCTCCCTCGACGGGCAAACAATCAAACCGAAAGGCCCCTCCCCGGGCACGATAGGCATGGTCACTTCCTCCTGCAAGGCCATCATGATCATGGGGAGCACAAAGGCGAGGGTCTTCCCTGATCCAGTAGACGAGATCCCAATCATATCTCTTCCGGAAAGAATTACAGGCAAGCCCTGGGCCTGGATCGGCGTGGGCTGGATGATGCCCTTCTCCTTGAGCTTCTTCAGTATGGGTTTCGGGAAGCGCATGTCTCGGAAGTTCATGATAGGGGGCACGTCGTTGTTGTTGCCTTGGACCAGGATGTGCCACTGGCGGCGGATGGCCTCCGCGGTGCTGGCGGACATGTGGCGGATGCGGAGCGGGGCCTTCCAGCCGGTGGGCATGGGATCAGTGTAGGTAATGCCCTTGGCGAGCTCGTGGACGGACATGAGGATCTTGCAGTCAGAAGAAGAAGAGAGATGGTCGATCATCTCCTTCTCTTGATGAACCAGCTGCTCGATGGGATTCATCTCTGGTTTATCCTTCATCATCTGCGTGGCCTTGACGAGAAGGCTGAGCTTCTTGGCCTCGGCGGAATGGTCGACAGAGGAGGAGGAGGACATTTTGTTGTCCTGCTGGAGCAACTTTTGGGCTTCCAGGGCGCGGCGCTTTTGGATGGGGATGTATTCCCGGTATTCTTCGTCGTCATCATCGTTGGCGTTGGCGTCCTGGGTTTGCTTCTCTCGTTTCCTCTTGTTGGACGCCAGGTCTTTGACAGCAGATCCGGTATTTTTGTTGGCCATGGACACTTCTTGTGCGTGTACCCAGACGCAGACGCAGACGCAGACACAGACGTAGACGTAGACGCCAGAAGTTAGTAGCAGCTGACAGCTTTTATAGCGCCCTTGCTTACCATACCGAATTTGTCCCGGACTATTTTATATAATATAATAATATTAAAATAGTCCCGAACAAATTAATAATAACACAACCGAAAAAAAATTATTAATAATAATAATAATAATAATAATAATAATAATAATAATAATAATAATAATAATGGAGTCCCTACTACATTAGGGAACATGGTGCATTCTAAAAGGCGCTCAAACTGTGTTTTAATCTATTTAAAAAGATTATTCAATTTAATTGGACTAGTTAGATTAATAGGTATTATCTTCTCGCTCCTCAAAAAGATTAGGGCTGATCATTTTTTTTCTTCTGCCTGCGCGTGCTCGATGGCTGCCTGCGCTGCTCGCCGCCAATAGCTCCGTCTTTTCCCCTCTTCCCTGTAAGAGAATGTTGATACTTGGAGACATTCTATATTCCGCCTAGAAACTCGATGATATATATTAATAATCAGAAACTCTTGTACTAATTCTTGCAAGTAAAACCTATTATTAGAAACTCTTTTTAATTAAAAAGACATACTACTATCTTCCTTCTGTAGTTAATTCAAAGAACCCCTATATCCAGCGAATATGTCAAATTTATTATTATTATTATTATTATTATTATTATTATTATTATTATTATTATTATTATTA
>LTAE01005007.1:0-14599 GCA_001647135.1 Pontederia paniculata | reverse complement strand
TAGTAATAGCATGCGGACCGAGGAAAGATAGGAGGGAACAAATCCCAATGTATGTAATTAAGATCATTAAGAAGAATTAATTTTCAAGTTTTAATCGATGATTAATGAATATTTTCGGTAGATTAATCGCATGTCAATCAAAGTTTTAATGAAAGAGTTCTTTAGATTTAGTTAATAATTTAATGTGATGTAATGGGATATGGTCCGTGTTACCTTAACACGGTCGCGTTAGATGAAATGTCGTCACGTCAGCCTAAAACGGACTGGGTTCATGTGAACATGGTCCGCGTCCTCTGGAAGGATGATCATGTCATACACGACGTGCGCCGTTCCGATCATGACCACGTTCTCGCTGGACGAAATGGCACGTGTGCCTAGAGGACTCGTACTGCGTTCCTCAGAATCCTAATACTGCTTCAAGCGGCCGCGTTTCTCTGATGCGTGCGGAGACCCCAAAACGGTCCGTGTTAATATTAACACGGTCCATGTCTTATAATTTACACATTTTAGTCAACACGATTGTGTTCCACACTTAACTTGGGAACAACACAGGCCGTGTCAAACCTGACACATACCGTGTCCGGGATGAATGATGTGATGCTTGATTGATTGAGTGAGATTGTTTGAGGTAGGGCTAGTGTTTCTCTCATGTGAACTTAGTATAATAGATGATGAAGAATTAAAAGCTATTAATGATTGTGTTTGAATTTGTAACATGAAGAGGAAGGCCCCGACAGACTGAGGGATTTATACCTACTGCTACTATTACAGTATTACTATTACTGTTACTGATGAAGAATTACTGATGGGTCTAGGGTTGACCCCATGGCCTAGCTAGCCATTATGACGATAGATCACCGTAAATCTTCATGTCCTGTAAATTGCTCATGACTTACTGAATTAAAAGATGCCACCAAGATAAATGATAAGAAGTACTGATGAACTGTAAAGATGATCATGTTATTGTTATTGAAAAGAATTAAGAAAGAATTGTTAAACACTGAAGCCTTGCATGATTACTATTTTACTGACCCCTGATTATTATTTCCTCCTACTTGATCTTTATATACTGAGTATCACAACTCACGGATTTTACCCCTGCGAATTCAATTCGGCATGTGGTTTTGATCTTTGATAGGTACTTATGATGGTGATGCACCAAATGATGCAGCTCGTAGTGATCTGCTTTGCATATGGATTAAGATCCTGGTTGAGTCCTGCTGGTCATTTGTTAGAGATGAACTTTATTTGGAGAGTCCTTTGGAGTTTATTTAATTTAGTTATTGATGTCTGTTCGTATTGGAACTATATATTCGATTATCAGTTTATGTTGGAAAAAGATATTTTAGTTTATATTGTTATTGTTATTTGATGTGGTCCTGAGGTTGATCAGTTAAATGGTCAAACCAAAGGTAATGATATGATGTGGTGGCGTCTCCAAAGTCAAGATTATTGTCAGGTGACAAAGTCTGATTTTGGGGGCGTTACATGAATATCTATAATTAGATATATTTTTTAGTTTGAACTGAATCATATACATAATTCATCTCGATGATAAATTGTAATGCCTGATCCTAGGCCTGAAAGAAAAGGTGACACAACATGAACCGTGTCTGGTTCAAATGCGACACATGTTGTAGTTGAGAGAAAAATAACTTTGAAATTTGATTTCGTTTTAACTTATTCTAAAATTCTATTCTGTTATATATACTGACTCAAAGAATTATTTTTTCAAACATCGTTATTTTTCTTCTCTCAACCACTAAAAGATTTTTCCTCTCTCAATAAAATTTGTCTTCCCATCTTCGTCTTAATTCTTTTTTCTTTCGAGTTCTCATCTCAAAATTAGGCTAGGGGAAAACAAAAGAAATCAACAATAATATGATTAGGATAAGGAACAAAGAGAAGGAAAGTTTTGAAAGATGAAGATCGAACAAATCGTCAAAGGTTATGTTTTTAAGTGAATACCATTTTGATATGAATTTAATGTACAAATGATGTATGATAGGATTTGCGCTTCAATACATCATAATAATGTAAACTTTCATACATCAGATAAAGTATATGTTTAATCCTCTAGATGTTATTACTGTTTAGATTTAGTTTGATATACTATTTTGTACGAGAATTCAAATTAGATAGCTCAACGATATAATTGTGCAAAATGAAACCAAATTTTGGCTGAAGAAGATGCAACGATGACCTAGCATATAATGGCATAATAGTCAATTATTATATCTAGATTCCATACATATGATGATATGAATATGGTTGTCATATATCCACTTTGCATATTGTCATAAGGGCTTGAAGAATTTGAGTGAAAATGATTTTAACCGTGTAAGGCTAGATGGTGATTCTCGAAGCATGTGTAAGGCTAGATGCCACAAAGAAACACGTGGAAGAATGAGTAATTGGGTAATGGTGTAGCAAAAGAGGCATGCGTAAGGCTAGATGGCAATTGTACAAGTAAATGCATGCATGCTATAATCATGTAAGCATAATTTTATATCGAGTAGTGAAATTTTCTATTTCACTTTTACAATTTCCATCTAAATACCATGAGGAAAAAGGAAAAATTAGAAAAAATGGAAAGAGTGAAATTTGAAAAGAAAAGTAAGGAAAATAAGAGAAAAAAATAGTGAAAAAATGGACATCAGAATCAACAAATTAATTAGTCCACAAAAGAAATATGGCAAGGTTTGAACAACCATTTTAGGCATGTCAATCATTAGACAAAATATGATACATCATATTTTTCCTTTTCGATATTAATATTAAAAGCAGAGGCTTGACATGCAATATTGTGTTAACAGACATAAAAAAAGTACATTTCTGGTTAACAACATTTTGATGAACGAGGCAAAGGCGTTACAAATTCATAAGACTTGATTAAATTTTAGAATATACTTAGAAGGTTTAAGAATAGAATTATCCAAATATAATTAATAAATGGCCCACGTACATGAAATGCATATTATAAAAAAATGATTAGTTACCTCAATATAGCGAGACCATTCATACAACTTGCAACAAAATGAGAGAAGAAAAAAAAGAAAATACCACCTTTATCACCATTACCCCACATATAAAGAGACAAAATAAAAGTAATCCAATTTGACATAAGTTAATATAGGTTTGTCGTGAAACCATTTTATCTATATCCAGGCAAAGTATCTCACAGGCTCATAGTAGTTGACAAACAAGCAGATATAAGGTTGAACAATCCATTCTTGAAGTGGCAATGAACTTGGTTTTTGATGATGCTCCAATTTGTGATTATCCGAATAACTGAGCCCACCAAAATATGTGCACCCTTTTACTCTAGCTGCATTGGTTAAAACATCCTCATCTTTTGCAGTCTTTTGCAAGCACTCAAGAATATGCACCAACTTACTTCTTGTTTCACATTCCCAACTTCTTGTACCACATGAGATTGTCACAGCCCCAGATGGTCTTCTTTCGGCACTCACTATAATAAGTTTCACCAGCGCACTTATTGCAAAGTAGTATTTGGCTCTGAGCTCGAAAATGACTAAAAATATCCTTGATATCATCCTCAAAGTCATGATCAACAAGTAAAAGTAAATTAGCCTCGTCTAGTATCAAATACTTGCAATAGTCGAGATTCATTTTCTTCTTTGCCAGCAAATCCTTAAGTCTTTCGGGTGTGGCCATGATGATATGCACCCCTTTTTTCACCACCTCCAGTACTTGTGACTTCATATCGCCCCCTCCAATGCACAACAACAACCTTAGCTCCGGATACCCATGCTCCCTCAGTTGTACGAGGAATTGATCGACAATCTCATACATTTGATGGAGAGCTCCCTCGACGGGCACACAATCAAATCGAAAGGCCCCTAACAAAGAGGAAGGGCTGTAGGCAAAGTGAATGATCGGCGAGTCTTCCCGGTATATATAATATATATATAATATATATATATATATATATATATATATATTGGGATTAATGCACTTGTTGAGCACCTATGGATGTTGAGTGAATCCAAGCCATTAATCTATGGGTGGATAGCGGGAATCGAACCCGCATCTTCTCCTTGGCAAAGAGAAATTTTACCATTCGGCCATATCAGCATTTTCTTGGTTCCTGATACGCATGCATATGTCCACACATATATGACATATATTATATATCATATATGTGCGTGGATCATATGTGCAGGGGTAGAGATTCAGATACAAGAATTAAATATTCTATTTTTTTTTTGGAACACAAATTAAATCTTAATATATCTCAGAATTCTAATTTCTTATAAAGAGTGACATTTTTGGATCGGTTTGAATGACAAAGGAGAACATAGATTGCAAAGGAACCATTCAGATTTGGATGAGAAATTGGATTTATGTTTAAGTGGAGGACATGAGAAATTGGAAGTCATCTTCTGTTTATTCATTTCCTCAAATGCAGGGTAGCGGATCTCCCTAGACACGTCCTCATCTTCTACCCCAGCCATCCTGTCGCCCTTCCTTTGTCTAGGCTCCATGATGGGCTTCATCATTGCCGCTCCCTCTTCCATTATTGCTCATCTATGATCTATTAACAAGACACTGTGTCATATTAATGTGGGTGTCAAGTAGTTCGTGTTAACCTTCTCATTGTTTTCTCTAATAGTTTGTCTTTTATAACCAATGTTCATGAGGTTTCGCAAGAAAAAGTCATCTTATAGATCAATTAGTCATTGTTTCTTAAGCACAAGTTTTGTTGTACATATATTGACTTTCCATGTTAGGAATCTCTCTTTGTTTTCTCTAATAGTTTGCCTTTTATAACCAATGTTCTTGAAGTTTAAGAAAAAGTCTTCTTGTGGATCAATTACTCATTGTTGCCTAAGCACAAGTTTTGCTACATATCTTAACTTTCCATGAGTGATCAGACTTCTTTATGCTTAATTTTTGCTTTAACATCTCATATTTTACTAAATCATTTTGTTTTCATTGTCCAATTACTTAGCTACATTACAAGACCCATCCTTTTATGGAGCCATAATTTATGTCGTATAAACTTATTGTCTGGTTCAAACATCCCATCTTGTGGTAGAACAATCATAACTTTCTTATAAATGCTTAGCTTTGACTTTGAGACTAATTTTTCTTTAATGGAGAAATCAATCTTTGTAACCTATATAGTTTTCACTTGAATTCTGCTAGGAAATCTCTTTTTTAGGCGAAATACTTTTACAATGCAATGTGCATCTTAGATGTTGGCATCGGACTACCTGATAACTAAATGTCCACCTTTTGTCCTTCCAGCAAGAGTTCTCTTATCCTTGCCAAAAACATATAATTTCGATTTGGCATTTAAGATTACAAATTGGTCAAGTTTTAGAACAAGATGTAAACTCATGGTGCAAACAAAAGAAGTTGTTGTCATGTCATGCCCTCCTCTTCCCACATTATCAAAGAAGGTCAATGCCTTTGCCTTAGTGGACAGATAGAGATAGAGATATACACAGATTCCTTGAACAAAAAACACAAGAGTATCCAAAACATGATTCAACAATCTGCATACAAATAAAATTCTCCGTACCAATGTCATAGATTGATGATCCAAGAACAAATCACACAAAGAAGCGTGTACATGAATGACTAGTATGACAAATGACAATCTACAAAAAATCTCAATTTGAAAAAAGAATATGAGCATCACAAAAAATACGAGTAACTCAAAGATCTCAATCATGCAGTAACCTCCACTCTTGGCAACATGAACTACTTGGAACTCCTGTTTACAATACATTTGGGTTGCTTTACCCACTCATTTTTGCCTCCACATTGAACATCATGCAACTTCTCAAATCATAGAGGAGTGATAGTGGGAGAGGGAGCAAACGAAGCTTGTCAAAGGAGAGGGAGCAGCAGTGAGTTATGTACGGTGGTAAGGATGGGGCAGCCACAATAGAGTGACAATGATTGGAGAGATCCTTTGTCCGGCAAAGAGAAGAGACATAAGCCACCATCATTGCGTTTAACGAAAAAAAAGAGTATAATATATGTATGTATATGTGCTTGTGTGTGAGAGAGAGTTTATATGTGTGTGTGTATTAATAATCATAAACCCTTTTATTAATTCTTCCAACTAAAGCATATCATCTCTTTTCTTAATTAAAATACATCCTGCCAACTTTCTTTTATAAATTGCTTTCATATTACACTAGTTCAAGGAATCCGAGCATCCCATGATTGTGACAAATTAATTATTATTATCATTATTATAATAAATTATATACTTAATATCGTTAGATTACAACTCAAACTAATTGAATAAAATGATGTTTAAAACGTGAATTTGTTTTTTGACCTAAAAATCATATGCAAAATATTCTAAATAATTAAAATAAGCTGGAAGACGTACAATAATTATTATATAAGAAAAATACATCGATAATAATAAATATATTATGGAGAATCATAATTGAAAATTAAAAATTTGAATGCAATATCCAAAATTTTAATCCCTAAAACATGTGGCACAACATGAACCATGTCTGATTCGAACGCGACCCATGTTATAGGTGAGAGAAAAAAGAGTCCAATCTGGTTTGGACTTTGAAATTTTATTTTGTTTTAACCTACTCTACGAAATCAGACTAAGGGAAACTAAAGGAGATCAACAACAACACAATTAGGGAAGAACTAAAAGGAGGGATGTTATGGAATGTGAAGATTGAACAAATCGTCAAAGTTATGTTTGTAGTCGGATCTCATTTAAATATGAATTGCATGCATAAATGATGCATGATAGGGTTCGAGTTTCAATATGTCATAATGATGTAAACATTCACACATCATATTGAGTACATGTTTAATCCCCTGGATGTTATTATTGTTCAGATTTAATTTGGTGTAGTATTTTGCAAGAGAATTTGTATTGAGATAGCTAAATGACAGAGTTGTACAAAATGAAGTCCAAATTTGGCCGAAAAAATGCAATTTTGTGGATACCATGACCTATCATCATCAAGAAATAAGAATTTCTCAAAATCACTTCGGTCAATGTGGCCCTTACGCATTCAAAAGTTTCCATATCGAGGAGGATGGGGCTTGTATATGCCTGACGCGGCTCGTGTCGATTTTGTTGAACACGTCGATGGCTTGATATGGAATGTGTCATTTAGGACGGGTCTACATCATCCATACGCAACAACCATGTTTTGTGTATGGCTTGAACGGATTATCAAGACATGGACTGTGTTACGTAGGACACGTCTCGCATTCACTGATCGGATTAATTTGGGGCATAGACTGCGTCAATTAGACTTAGCCTCCACCATCTAGAAATAGTATGTGTTCAGACCAACCCTGACTGTGTTGGAGATGTCATTTCTTCTTATAATTTGATCAAAATTCGGCATTTGAGCAAAGGAAGGTCAATGATAGAATGACAAAATCTAATCTATCATATTAATAAGATGATCTCATTAGGATTTTCGAGATTCATAGAATGCATATGATCAATGAATGGCAATTGAAAAAGGAATCGATCATACAACTACTCTTACATAAGTATAGTACTTGTAGAATGAAAGAGGGTGATAATGACATAGATCATGTAAATAAAATGATTGTCATGGCTAAGTATTTAGGCATTATAAGGACGACTATACCAACTCCGTTATAGGCGTCAGTTATTCTCAATAGCTTATCGCCCTCATTCAACATGGTCGCCATGACTTGGTGACTTAATGAGATCATTAAGTTGGTGAGGAATCTTCCATCATAGTTGGTCATAAAGCATGACATGGTCAAGAGCAAAAGGAAAAGAGAAGTCTTCAAAGTTGAAGCGACAAAAGAAGAAGCTCATGCGATGCAACATCGAAAGAGCCTTGGTCCTAACAAGAAGCAATTCAAAGGGGAAAACGGAAAACCTAAGCGTATAACTTGTTTTGCTTGTGAGAAATATAGACATTTCAAGGTCAATTATCCAAATTGAATAAGCCAGACCAGAGGAATGCCCAACAGAATCAGGATTCACACAAGAGGGACCCAACAATCCTAAATCATGATTAATGAATTGCGATCAAAGAAGAGTACAATTTGACAGAGGAATCGAACATACAACTACTCTTACATAAGTATAATACTTGTAAAATTAAATGGATGATAATGTCATAGAACATATAATAACATAACTATCATGTCTAAGTACTTAACCACTAAAGGGATGACTCTACCAGGTATGTTCAAATGCCAGTTGTTCTCAATAGCTTATCGCACTCTTTCAACATGGTTGCCATGACTTTTGATTTAATGAGATAATTAAATCAGTGAGAGATTTTCCATAACAGTTGGTGATAAAGCAGGACATGGTCAAAAGAAAAAGGAAAAGAGAAGTATTCAAAGTTAAATAGACAGAAGAAAAAGCTCATGTGATACAACACCGGAAGAGCCATGGTCCAAGAAACAATTCAAAGGGCCAAACGGGAAACCTAAGCATAGAACTTGTTTGCTTGTGAGAAATATAGACATTTCAAGGTCAATTGTCCAACATTGAAGAAGTCGGACCAAAGGAGTGCCCAACATAATTCACACAAGAAGGACCCAACAATCCTAAATTTGATGGGGTCATCGAATGCAATACTTTAGTGATAATGTAGATGGATGATGGATTGATTTTGGAGCAACCCGCCACATAGCAAAGATCAAAGATGGCTTGACTAAATTCAAACCACTGAAGAAGTGGGAGAAACCAGATCTTTATGGGGAACAACCTTTATCTGGATATTGAAGGTGTTGGAAAATATAGGCTAGACCTTAGGGATAGCATAATGTAGTTCATGATATGTTGTATACACTAGGAATAAGCCAAAATCTCAAGTACTCGCTCTTCTGAAGAAGCAACTTGAAGTCCACTTTTTAAAAAATCGTGTAATCATAAGGAGAAGTGAAAATTTCCTGGCCATGGAAAGGTTTGTTCCTAGGCATAACTTATTTTGTTTTAGTGTAATTAGTGAATCAATGGAAGTCACTTCTAGTATTTTATGTGTTATGAATGTGAGAATGATTTGTAGCATGATAGATTGGAACACCTAGAGAATTCTAAAATGGAACAAATAATCAAAGTAAAATTGATACCTAACATAACAAGTGCAAGAGATGTTGCCTTATGAACATTGTTTAATCGAAAAAACTAAAGGAATTTCCAACATGAACAAGGTAAATGAATTGTTAGAGCTAGGTTATTCTTATTATTCGTGGTTCTCTAAACATTAGTACATATAGAAGCAAACTTTATCACCTTCATTGAATATTACTCGAGATTTACTTATGTTTATCTCTTGGAAAGGAAAGTCGAGGCCTTTGACATATTGAGTTACTATATTTAGGAAGAGATACGTGGGAAAACTCTTATGCCATATACACTACAATAAAATGGTGTGGTAGAAAGAAAGAATAGAATATTGATGAATGTAGTGAGATATATATTGTCTCATTCCGATGTCTCAAAAGAATTCTAGAGTGAAAAATTCTTGATCGTGATACATTGAAATATTAAGTTCATTGAAACAACGTCATTCAGAACCTAAAATGGTAGAAAACTTGAGTTAGACCATCTTTGAAAATGAGGATGTAGAGTGCACATATTGGTTCTAAGTCAGCTCAAGGATAAGCTAGACCTTAGAACGATTAAATGTCGGTTTATCAAGTACAACGCAATGTCCAAAGAGTATAGGTTCTTCCACAATGAAAAATATCTTATAAAGAGTTGAAACACAACTTGCCATGATAATGAAAAGAAAGAAGTGCATGGTGAAGAGGATATTGAGCCTCTAATATTATCAATGATAGTCAAATTAACTTTGAAGAAGACATATTGGAAAGTCCAAGTGTGAAAGATAAAGCTATAGAATAATGAGATGTCTTTGGAGGATGCAGAGGAATCCATTATTTTCATTAGTATAATCGACGTCAAGAGGTCTCGGACGATACCCGTACACTTAGATCATTATGTTCTATACGAGTGTAAGGATTCGTGTTACTTCATCGATCTTGATATAGAGGATTGTACATATCCTATTACGTATAATGAAGTGATATAGTCCCCATGAAAAATGAAATGGACTCAATCAATCAGAAATGAATATGAACATTATGTGATTTGCCAATAGGAAAGATATTTATATGGTGTAAATGGATTTTAAGCCAAAGTAGCTATTGGATGGTACACTTGATAAACATAAAGCGAGATTGGTTGTCAAGAATTATATTCAGTAAGTCAGCATTAACTTTCAGGAAACATTTTCTCTAGTGGCTAATTATGTGTTGATTATGATGATCTTGGCGATAGTTACACATATGGATTAAGAGTTATTGTGTGTGTGTATGTATGTATGTATGTATGTATGTATGTATGTATGTATGTATGTGTGTTATGTATGTATATATGTATATGCGACATCGTGAAGGTTTTCAAGTGCAAGATCAAGATAATAAGGTGTACAATTTAAGAAAAATCACTTTATAACTTGAAATAGTCGTCTCATCCATGGTACTTGAAATTCATAGGACAATAGTCCAATTTGGGTTCAAATCGAACATATTGAATCATTGTGTGTACTTCATGAATCATTTGTGATATTAGCTAGATGATATCTTGCTCGTTGGAAATTATATCAAGATTCTCAATGAAGTGAAAAACAAGTTAAGCAAGAAATTTAAATGAAAGACATAGGAGAAACATCTTCTGTACTTGGTATTCAAATTATATTAGATTAAAGCTTAAAGACATTGAGCTCAAGTCAGGAATGACAAATAAAAAAGACACTAAAGAGATTTAGGATGCAAAATTGCAGCCCAACACATATAACACTTTTAATTGAGAAAAGACCTAGTAAAAGTTAATGTCTCAATATAGGGCAAGAACCATTATAAGAACCTTATGCATAAGCGATGGATATCTTTATGCATGTGATGCTCTGTACGAAAATTTATTTAACTTTTGCTATTAGCCTAGTTAGGTACGATAACTTATTTAACATTTGTTGTAAGCCTAGCTAGTATATTTCAATGTAATCTGGGAAAGGCCTATCGCGAAGCAATTTAAATGATACTTCAATATAAAAAAGGTACCATACATTTGAGATTGATATATCAAGCAAATACACTTAAGGCTATAGATTATTTGAATGTTGATTTGGGGATATAAATGATAAAAAATTCACATCATGTCACTTATTCATGATGGGTGAAGTAGACATTCCTCGGGGTAGCAAAAACAAGAATATGTGGCTAGACACAAATAGTAGAGTATGTTTCTTATAGTATAGCACCCATGGAGTCTGGCTCAAGCATTTCCTTTAAGAACAAGGGTTCAATCTATTCAAAAGACTACTTCAAATGTACTTTGACAATTACATTGTGATAAATTTGATTGACAATGGTTGAGATATAGTGCCACTATATTCATGACATAATAAAAAATAAAAAAAATGACAATGAACTATATGCCTACAAGCGATATGTTGATTGATTCTCTAACAAAGGAAATTTCAACGGGTATATTCATCAAATATATTGGTTTGATGAGACTCAAGAATAAATTGAGTCAATGTGAAGATTCACGAAAGAGTGAATTCAATGTAACATCTCCGATTAATACTGCACGGACAAACAAAGCATCATAATTGCATTCACACCTCATGAACAATGGGAGTAGGAAAGATGCATGACTATATTGGTGGAAGAGATAGATCACATTTTTCTTTACCTGCATTGTGGCAAGAACGGTTAACAAGTTGCATACTATATGTGGAGAAGCTTTAGAATTGGCGGCCAAAACCAACATACAATATTATATGTTTCATCAACGGCACATGATTCCTTTTGCTTTTCTTTGGTCCTTTTGGAATCAACATATTACGTGTATTTTTTTAGGGGAAAGGTGTTATTAGAAAGGGTTCCTCCCTCAAATTATAGCATATATACCAATATAACCTTGAACTATATTATTATCCATTTTGCACCCTTAAACTTTTCGAATATTGACATTTAACCCCAAAAAATAAATATCATTATGTTTTATATTTTTTTATTTTTAAATTATTGAATTGGTATTTTAACCTTGTTCAATTATTTTTTTTATTTTTATCCAATAATATAAATTTTCTCATAATTCTAAGTATATTTAAGATCCAATTTTAACTTTTCTATTTTTTAAGTATTATTTTTACTTTAAAATATTTTTCGGCTTCAATTTTATTTTTTTAATCCAATTGCAAGTTTTCCTTTTATATTCTTTAACAAGACTAAAACTATTTGTCTTTGATCAATTAATCTAAGAAGGATAAAACAACATTTAGTAATTTAAAAAATAAATAAAATGATAGAAAAAATGTCAAAGTTTATTTTTGGGGTTAAATGTCACTATTAAATAAATTTAAGGGTGTTAAGTGAATAATAATATAGGTGAGGGGCTATGTTGAAAGATATGTCATAGTTTAAGGAAGGAAACTGGAAATAACCCTGTTAGAAAAGTAATAGCTAGCTCTAGTGAGACAAATGGTGGGAGAATGGGTAAGGTGGTGATTTTTCGTGTTATGTAATCATATGTAATATGATATAAGTTCAAATCAATAAATTGGATGGTCACACATGGCATGTTGTTGTGTGATCAATATGGTCATCACCAGCAAGACATGCGCGATCAGCGGGTGAGGAATCCTTACACGGATATGGCGCCTAACGAGCGTTGAACGCAAGCTGGCGACGACAACCTCCAACAACATCGTTGCATAGTTGTTGACGGGAGAGCAAATTGCTCGTAACTCGTGTATCTACTCGACAATGTGATGTGCAAGAGCAGCTAGTGAGAATGTTGAGTCGAGACGTGATCACAAAGGTGAGATATTGCGTGATTTCAATGGTAAAACATGTGCCTATATATAGACTTCGAATTGGAGTAGAACTCCATCTATTGGAAGCCCCAAATCCATATTGTTGTTTTTGCAGGTTTACTACAAGGTAGTCATCCTTTACCTTTAAGAAATGTAGTTTCATGATTAATGATATTTACAAAAATATCTCTGGTTCACAATACGCGAACACTTGAAGTGTTGAAATTTACCGTTTGATGTAAAATTAGTAGGATTATTAAGTACCCGTTGATGGTCAGTAATGGCGCGTGATCAGCGAGATCCAGCATCAGATGGATGATGGTTGCATGACAATGTGATCGATGAGAGCAACGTGGTGACCTAGGGTGGTGGCCTAGGGCGAACATGGGTGTGGTATGGCACCTATATAAGCTCGTGCGTCGAGCATAGAAACTCACCTCATTGGAGGCCCCCATTATTGATTCACTAGATTGAATAGGTTCAACTTGTTATCCTCATTTTCAGCTCAATTCTCCCATGACCCATGCATATCTCTTATATAATGTCCTTGATGTGAGCAAGTCTCTTGTTGATGTTCTAATGGTGGTGCCACAAGGGTCGAGATCTCAAGGAGATTTGTACAAGATAAGCCAATGTTAGAGTGGTGCCTAAATTCCAAAGTGTTTGTCATCAATAGTCATCTAAAGATAGGAAGACTTGGAAGAAACTTTCTTAATATTATTTTTAGAATAATAATGACCTAAGCTCACGAGTATAAAGCTCAACTTACTCGAAAAAAGCTAGTAAATCACTTGTAATTGTTGTCATTATGATGATTTTAGAAATGTGATTTCAAATTGACTACAGTGGGTAATTATATATCTTCATAAGTATGGGTCCTATTTGACATCCTCTTATTTTGCTCAAATTAAAAATCTTTGTATGACCTTCTGTGTTAACTTCTTTTTATCATATTTACTTACTAATTTGATGTAAAAAAGCATGAAATGGCAAATCTGATATCTGTCGTAGGTCATTTTAGTTAGAATTAGATGGGTACTAATTCACCTTAACGGTTTTTGGATGTTGTTGTTTACTTGCTACTTATTAGGATAGTAGATGACATTATTTTGATATCTTACCTTGATTGAAAAAAAAAATCTGGAATTTGGTTGCTTTATGAGATTTTCAGTTTGATGTGCCACATCGTAACATGATCTTGACATGTATTTACGAGAGTTAATTATTTTTGTATGGTCCTCCTTTCAATAATCCTTAGAGGTTAATGAAAATATTTAAAATTTTGGAAATTGAATTGAAATATTTTATGATTGACATATCTCTGTAAACATTGATGATGTCACGTGTACATTCTGTAAGAACTTCTTTTCAAGCTACGATCATTGTTACCCCATGCTGTCACAATTTTTGGTATTTTCTTTTGCTTAATCTCCTTTTCTCTTAACTGATTATGTGTAACACCTCAGATTTATAAAATAAATAAAATAATAAAATAAAGGGGAGATATGATAAGATAAGGAAAGATATAGTTTGTTAAGATTAGGAAAAGAGTTTGAATTGAAGTCAAATTGTTATATTTCTTATCAATTAATATTCCTAATCTTACACAGATAAATATTTAGAGGAATCCTAATCACATGAAATATTATTTTTAATTGCACTCAAACTCTATCTAAGGGTGAATTTTCTCCCTATAAATATGACCCAACCCATCCTCTCATCCCATAATTTCTTCTCTCTCTCAA
>LTAE01005006.1:29567-51938 GCA_001647135.1 Pontederia paniculata | reverse complement strand
CTAGGGGCCGCCGGCGGCCCCTGCGCGACCTCGCGCAGGTGCCGCTCTTTAAAGAAGATAGTACCTTTTTTTCGTGGAGATGTCGCCGGATCGGAGGAAGAAGACGTCCGAGAAGAGCTAACCGCCGGATCGGGAGAAGAACGGCGTCGAAATAGTGAGCGGGAAGAAAGAAAAGAGGGCGAGAGCAGATTTATTTCGGGATTTCTGACGGAATTTCTGAGGGAAAAATTCCGTCAGAAAAAAATAATTGCAGTCATCACGGGCGCACGGAGGAGATGAGACTGCTGCATCAGACAATTTCTGACGGGTGTCGGACACCCGTCAGAAAATTCTGACGGGTGTCCTCCACCCGTCAGAATGTTCTGACGGGTGTCCGACACCCGTCAGAATGTTCTGACGGGTGGAGGACACCCGTCAGAACACTTTACCCCGTGACAAGTCACGGGGCAAAGTTCACGGGGGCCCGCCCCGTGAACTTCATCCCGTGACTTTGTCACGGGATGGTCGTTTCTGACGGGTGCTCGCACCCGTCAGAAAACTTTTGACGGGTTCGAGCACCCGTCAGAAAACTTCTGACGGGTGCGAGCACCCGTCAGAAGTTTCTGACGGGGCATCTGGTCCCGTCAGAAACTTCTGACGGGAACCTTACCCGTCAAAATTTTCTGACGGATTTTCTTGCCCGTCAGAAAATTTCTGACGGGTTTTTATCCCCCCTCAGAAATTCTGACGGGTGTTTTAACCCCTCAGAATTTCTGAGGGGTGATTATTCCCTCAGAAATATCACTAAGCATTTCTGAGGGAATTAATTCCCTCAGAAATTTTGGTCAGAAAATCGTAATTTTCTTGTAGTGTATTTTATTAGCAAATAATGTTTAACTATTAATGGATAATAATCTGATTAATAAAATATTTGATAAATACAATGATTAAAATAATATAAATAAATATGAAACATGATATGTGTTCTTGTATTTCGGTGATTTCTTATTTGTATTGTTGTTGACACAAATATTTTTTATCAATTATTTTTTTTAAAACACTAAACCAAACTAAAACAACAAAACAAAAGCTTTGCTTATGATTATATGAAAAAAAATTCATTGAGGGAAAATATATTTATGAATATAGGAGAGAAATAAAAATAAAATAAAGTTTTTTGGGAGAAAAAAATTGATATACATTGGAAATTAGACATCCATATGTTGACAGGATTAGTTGGCATTTTCTTCTCACCTCTAATCATTTTAAGAAAATAGTGTTTACCATTAATCTTGCTACTATAAGTTTGTTACTATCTAACATTTTTATTTAGTGAAAACTTTACGCTACTGAAATGCTCTCTTTATGTCGTCTCGAATAGTGTTGCAAATTTAACTGTGTGTACATTTGTGTCTAGTTTTCTTGTGTTGGCTCAGTGATTATAGGTTATAATTTAATTGAGTTAATTTCACTTATCATTATCTACATTTAATCCATAAGTAAAGAAAAATGATAATTTTCTCACCAAGCGTTTTTCTTGTATTATAACTTTTTTTGCAATTTCATTTTGCCTTTTTTTTTTTCGATTACAAAGGGAGGCCTATGGCCTAATACATTGAAAGGAAATACTGAAAATAAAGGGGCACATAAGTCCCACGGTGGGATTCGAACTGGAGACCTCTCGGTGCTCAAGTCGAGGGGTGAGCCACTGCACCACGCCCTTGTTCCCTCATTTTGCCCTTTTGATCAAGCTTCTTATTACGTTGAACTTCTTTTTTATTTTTGAATTATAGTCACTCCCACATAAAAAGATTGTACAATTACGATATATTATTAATAAAAAAATGTTTGGATATATCCTTAATAAAATATTTTGTTTGTTGAAGTTGGATATTTAAAAATGACATTTTATTTTTTTGTTAATTTGTGAAATATGAATATATTATTGTTGATAATGACATAATGCCTTGAATCTTAATAAAGTGATAAACTCGTATATTCATGTGCATCGAGGTTGCTGAAATAATTGGGATGTCGAAATTGTCCGTCTCATACGAAGGTCTCTATATAAATTCTTAAGATTTGGATTATTCTGCATATTTTTTCATTTACTATTTTCTCAATATTAAAGAAATAATTCTAGTCGTCGTTCGAGAACGTAGTTAATTAAAGATGAATCTCGTTAAATTTTTGTGTCTTCTTTATATGATTTCTATTTCTTATCTATTTCGCATAACAATTATAATACAATACAATAATATAACATTATAAATATTAAATGTTTGACAACAAAAGAACAAATACAATCCATTTCAATTAATTAGTGATTTAAAAATTGGCAATGGTCTTATTTAAATAAAGAGCATGAATTAATTAAAATCTTTTATTAGTTATAATATCTAACTAAAAGTATAATAGTTAATACAATTTAATGTGATACGTAATAAGAAAATTTCGAAAAGAGCAATCTAGTTCTCAATTCTCACTGTGAGGGCCATATATATAGATCGGCTGGCATGGAAACCTTATATTTACAAATCTCGACCTATTTTGTAATAGAAAAGAGAAATATTGTATATCGCATTCATTTGCATGTTAATTTTAATGAAATCATTAATTCAAAGTGAAAGAAATGTTGACGTTTCACATAATACATGAGTATTATTTTTTTCGGTGGCAGGAGGTCAAAATGTGTAATTGCTCCTATTATTTTCTTGTTCCATGCTGCATTTTCTATCACCCAAAAAGAAATACGAAGTCTTCATATCATATAATATATCCAAAACAAAAAAGAAGGAAAAGTTTAATGGATATTATGTTCTTTCATTTTAGATATGAATCCGATAAAAAAAATGTGTTTTCATTTGAAAAAAAAACTAATAAGATAGATCATCACGAATAAGTATTTTGTTCAATCTTAATATGTATATTTACTTTTTAAACAAAAAAAAAGAAAAAAAGTATATTTCGCCTAGGAGCTTGGAAAGGTAATTGATCTAGACACTAAAAAACAATCGTGTCTTATGAAAAATTGCAATACAGTATTCGTTTAGAATAAAATCGTGTTGTATGCCATATAATTTATGCAAACTATTTTTTATTAAATTAGTATTATTTTTTTCAAGGCCGAGTTTAGTACATTTATATACGTGATGAATACTTTAAATCATATATATGTATATATATTTATATATATATATATATATAATTTAAATATCTGACGATATGAAGTATATGTAAATTATAAAATACAATGCATATGCATTTCAACGGTTTATGTCATATTTTTATTTTTTTTTTTCTGATTGCCTCGTGGAACATTATCCCACTAATTTGCAATATTACAAAAAATCAAACTCGATGCGTTAGTTAAAAAGGAAGTCAAGTAACCTCACTTCATTAATTTTGATAGCATTTCGATGGTAAAATGAGTCTAATGGATTATTGACGAATAGTGGAATTAATAGATTAGTTTTAATAATATTTTGATGAATTAAAAAGTAATGAAAAAAATAATTTAATAAATAAGTTCTAAAGGATGTTTAGTAAAATATAAAATAGAAAAAATAAAATATTTTTTTATTGAAATAAATATTTAAATGATTTTTTTATTATAAAATTTAGCGTGATATAATATATTTTAATAAATAATAAAATAATATCCCAGATTACTTTATGCATAATAATTATAATGAGGTAAAATATTTTATGTATTATGTTAAACTTAAATTAAATATAATTTATAAAGATATCAAATAATAACAAAATAAAAAATTTAAGAGAATAGAAAATAGTGAGTTAATTAAAATTTTATAGTTATGTTATTCAGTTATATTCGAATTAGAATTGAAAATTAATTATAGTATTTTTAAGTTAATAAAAATAAAAAGAAAATGGAAAGATGAATGAAGAGAGGAGAGAGGATGAGAGAGGAGTGGAGAGCGAGGGACACACAAAGAAATAAAAAAAATATGAACGGGATTTCCTGATCCTAAATTTTCATCTTTAAATTTTCGTGTCGATTATAAAAATTGAGGGGGAATCAAAATTTGAATCTCGTCAAACGGATCATTTTTTTCACAATCTCTCTCCTCCTGCTCTCAATAATTTTTAACTGATTTTTAAATTAAATTTAAATTAATATAATAAAGTCTTGGACTTGATTTTATATTAGCACAATATATAATTATAAAACTATTAGTTATCACACTATTCTTTATATTCTTAAATTATTAATTTGAGTTAAACATAATATTCTCAATACATAAGATCAAATATTATATTTCTAAAAAATATCTTTTATTATGTTATATTAAAAGTAGTTATCTATCATAAATTTGTAATCGAATTAATATTTTTATCTTCATTAAAAACTACTTTAGATTTTCAAATCCCACATCTTATCCAACACTTATTAAAATTTATATATCAAAATAATCTTTTAATTGTATCATCACATTTTAATTCATCTAAATAAAAAGTAATATTAATTTCTCAAATTAAAAATCCCAAGTTCTACTGCACCCAATCATATTGTTTTGTCACCGGGACTGACTTGACCCGATCGAAATATACTCCGCCCGAACCGGATAAGGAAGGGGTGGGTGATTTGGGGACGCGCTGCTGGATGCGAAGTGGATTCGATATTATCGGCAGGCGCAGGTGCGTTTTTGGGTTCCTTTCGCAGAATCTTTTCCTGTATCTATGATCAAATGTATGCTAAATTCTTATTCGATTGTAGAATTGCTGTCTTTGTGTCTTGTTTGATTCGTGTTCTCTCGAATGAATGTATTGCTGCTTCGTAGTTCTGCAAAGGTGAGAAATGCACTTAACTTGTTTGAGAAAATGACTCACTTAGCATTTTGCTCGTGTTTGCGCGGGGATGTTGAGTTATGCCGTTAAATGTGCACGCCTGCAGCACAACGATGTGGAGAAGGAATTGAGGTTGACGAGGGAAAAATTGTTGTATGATGCTCAGAATGATTCGAAATATGTTCAACAAGGGGTGGATGTAGGGTGGGTCTCTTCATAGTTAAACAACTTGTTGTGTTTTAACAACACATTTTAGCATGAACATTTTAAGAGAATAGAGTTAGGTTTAGTGCAGAATCATATTTCAGATAATTAGCATCGACATTTGATGCATTTCAGAAGAACTGATTTTACAGAAGTTACTATGTAGCAGAGGAGGCGTTTAAAAAGTTCAACTGAAGTACTGGATCTTGGACGAACTCTCGTGTCACATGTGTACAGACGTTCAATTTCTTTTTTCTATAATGGAAAGAATGACTTACAAGACTGATGGTCATCCATTTTCTTAACATATTATAGATATGCACAATGATTTATTGTGCTATGGAAGCATAATAAGTCAACAGTACAAGTTATCTTCCCACTTTAGAGACAATGATCTAGCATGATATAGTATATCATTTGCATAGCATCTCTTAGCCCCCAAAAGTGTTGTGACCTTAGATCCAAATGGCCTATAAAAGGGCCAACAGAACAACCTTCTGGTGTCATATATACAAACATGCAAATTTTAATGTTTCAAACAACAGAAGCATTTACTTTTTTAGATTATGGGCATGTTTCTCATCTCTTAAGTCTGCATAATCTTTATTGGACTGAATGTCATCATATTTCCTTCACCTTTTTCATAGACTGTGATATTTAAACAAGAAAGATCTTGAGGACCTCGAAGAACATAATTCTTAGGTTGTCATTGATTTTTCACTGATTCACTATCTGTTCACATATGGAGGTGAACTAGTTCACATTAGACCATAGCTCATTAACTAAAAATTATAGAGATGCTAGCTAGCATCATTCTGCTACCTATCTTATACTTGCTACTGTTACTGTGTGAGTTCCTCTCTCTGCTAGTTGAAAAACCGATCTAACATTTTAGCTTAAGTACATATGGTCAATCTTGTTTCTTGGCTTTGTTCTTTCACCTACCACAGACCATTAATCATAATTATAGAAGATAAAGAGAAAGTATTAATTGTTTAAGTGGATACATTCTGAAAGTCCAAATGACACTAGTCTTGATAAGTTGTAATAAGATAGTACGGCAAAAGCTTGGTTATCCTTCTATGTAAAATTTCTACTATTTGATATGTGCATTATCAATAACCTTGTGTAATGATTGAGATCTAGAACTATAATTTGCATTAAATAAAGTAATGATCGACTGATGCTTGGCAATTTGTTGTTTTCTGCTCCTATCAAATATGTCAAATGCAATGGGATGCTTGACAAAAGGCTAGCCATGTGTATATATTAGAGACGGGAAGTCATACATTTTGAATTCTAGCTTAGTAAGTTATGTTTTAAATGGTGCTTGCCTCTATTGTCAAATTCGTTCCAGTGTTTCAGGATTTCAATGAAGCAGCCTAAGTGGTTAGTCTTTCCATATGTCATTCCAGATTTCCAGTTACTAACTGAAGAAACGAACAGTATCTCATGGATGCTATGAACATTGTTAAATCTGTGGAATCTTACTTATTCCTGGGAATGAGCAAAAAAGTTTTCTTTTCATTAGGCTTCACTGAAACAAAGATGCTGTGGAATATGAAACTGGTTATTGGATTACTTGGTATCATATAGTGGTTCAGTTCATCCATTCACTTTCCCTAATTTCTATTCTTGTGGTCTCAGTATAAACATTTAACCGTTAATCTTTTGAACTGTCCCTCATTTTGACTTGCCACTCTTTTTTCCATTCTTCAGCAAGAAATCAGGCCCTGTTATCTTGTCATGGGAAACAAGCCTGCGAGCCATGAAAAGAAAGAAATCTTGGTAAAGGTTGCACCACCACTGGATCAAGCCTTTGCTAGATGGCTTGCCCGTGATATTAATAGGCTGCATGCTTTTGCACCAAGAAGTGCTCGTGCTGTGAAACCACCAGATCATTATATTGAGTACATGAGGCTTTACGGTTGCCTGGATGTTGACGTCGATGATCCAGATCTTGCACATTTGATTAAATAGAACATCGCTTATCTCACCTCTGTTGATCATTTAATTGCGTCTCATTGGAGAAAAAAAATGAAATGCCATCGACCAGTTTGCCGTCGGTTTGTTCCCATTTCAGTTCCACCTCTCTTCGAGTTGTCTTTTCTTTTTCTTTTATCGTGGTTACAGTGATCTATTCATACTATCGACACAATATGTATTCGGATAGTAATGATTATTTAATTCATATAAAATGTGATGGATATATACACCTTCTATTTTAAACTGGCTGCACTTGTTTATTATCCAGCTATTCTTGCATGGCATATGGTCTTTCTAAAACATGCTCTAGCAGGAGGAGAGATTTCAGCATTTATTCTCCTCACTTTGAATTGGATTAGTTGCAGATAGTAACTTTCTGAATACTTTTTCAACACAAAAAAAGCCCGATCATCTGTCTATGCTTTGAAGCGCATCATTGTCCAATACTCTTTGTGCATAAGCATGGTTTGGATCACTATCAAGAGGTTTAAGTCTATCTTCCCCATTTCAAATTGAATTAGAACTTATTTGGCTAAGGTTATAAGTAGATTAAAAATACTTATAAATTAATTTTAGAAAACTTTCATGTTTGATAACTAAAAAAATATATTTATAAGTTATAAGATAACTATTTATAAGTTGAAAAAAAATAAGCAGGGTCCTTCTGCTTATTATTAAAGTTATTGACTTATTAATTTTAACCAACTATATTACTCTTTCTTCCATATTTTTTAATATTGTTATCATATAATTTTAAAAATATATTAGTCAATATTTATTTTAACCAACATTACAATTGCTTAGTGATATTATCAGCACTTTTATTCAAATACATAACTATTTATATTTTAAAATAAGTATCAATATTTATCAATATTAGTGTTTATTAAATATTTTTTATCAGTTCTTAATCACTAGTTAGCTTAATACCATATGAACACAAAAATAAACTTGAGTATGCTTTGGAGTGCATGATTGCACAGTATCTATATAGGTACAAGTGTGGTTTGGTCAGGACATAGTTGTACAAGAATTTATAATCCCCCATACCTACCTTGCTGTGGAGACTTGCATGTCCCGGTCCATTTGTTTACAGTGAGCACCAGGATCTTGTCACAATGTCACTCCCACATAGATGCTGAGAACAACGATGCACGTGTCAGGAATTTACATCCTAATCCTCAGGTGGAAGTGGTCCACAACTGTATCCTGCTGCAGGGCTGCAAAACAATTACCATCTGCCTTTCTGCAGGCTGCAAAAGTTAGGAATATATGGATGTGCTGAAATGTTGCCAACGTTCATAAACCATTACATTCACTACAACAAATTGCCCTGCAGGTATTTTGTCAATCACACTTCAATAATGGAGGGTGGAAGCGTGGAGAGAGTCACGAGAGTGCTGGTCATTCTACTTTTCCAAGATGTGCTGGTAATATCATATGTTGGCAAATCTTTCTTCCAGACCAATGGCCCCTCTGCTACTTTTTTTGCTTAATAGCTACGATTCACAAGCAACTTAATCTTGTCTGTTGCCTGAAATGTAAGTATTAGATAAGCACTGCAAACTCGTGAATTGTTGCAAAAAGGCGATCACTGGCAGAGATTTCGGGTTTGTTTTTACCATTTTTTTCCTGATAGGAGAGATTTTTTTTTCGGTAGATAAAAGGTGGACCAATTTTATCGATTGAGATTTTTTACACTTTTCAAAAAAGCAAAGTGCATTGGATTATTCTTTCAATAGTCTCTTAATACGAGGGTTCAGAGTTTGATCAATTGCTAAACCAACCAATGGTGCAGAGATGATGTTAATGTAGTTACAAAACACTTGTCATATTCTTCCATGATACTCATGCTCCAGTTTCATATCATCTTCAATAGCATCTGTATGTAAATGAATGTTGTGAGAATTATGGTTGTTACCCTTGTAATTGCATGGGTGAGGTGATGTTGTTCCTCTTATAACCTTTATGGAGGATAATCAAATCCTAAATTGATTTTTACAATATAATTTAAGATTTATTGTTAATCATAACAGACTGTTTGGAGTGCTTCAATTGTTTAATCAAATATTTAATCGAGTTATTTTTCATTTACTTTAACGAATTATTGATTTTTCCTATATTAAATTGTTACTTTTTCACAAACTATCTTAAATTATTTTTTCACCCCATTATTAAATTCTTCCATTTTTCCCTTTATATTTATCAAATTAATTTTTTACCCGTATTATTTAGAAAATGTAAAATATTTTTGAAAATCATACTTTGTTGGTAAAAAGTCCAGCCTTTTTTACTACTGAAATATGTTTTTTCTTGTTCTTTTTTACTTTTTTTTAACAAACATTAGCATAAAATGATAATTGGATAAAATAGAAAGATGAATGATAGTTAAGATCCTGTTTAGTTGAGAAATAAGACTACAATTAAGATTTTATTATTTACTTTTTAATCAAATAGCTTATATGTCAAATCGTGGACTCCACTACATTTAAGACTGAATTATGAAAATATATGGTCTTTTTTATTTTATCATCACCTAAGAATAAGATATTCTCGTGGGATTAGAGTTTTATGATTATCTCGTGGATATTCTTTTTTACTCCAGCTATAGTGAATTGCAGCCAAACATGTCTAAAGAATTTAGTGTTTGTTTGGAAATATTGTGACACCTCCTAATTCAATTATTACTTAGGCTCCATTTTTTGTGAATATGTATTTTAAGAAAATAATTCTTCAATTTGCTCTATTTGATAACACAAAAGAATTGTTCAGCTGAAAAATACTTTTCTGTTGACCGTTAAACTTTTGAAAGATGAATTACGCTTTTTCAAATAAAAAATAAATTTTCTCCTCACAAAATTTCTTTCAAGAATTTACATTCTTAGAAATTTATTTTTCGAATGAATGTACTTTATTAAAATAAACAGAACTTTAGTACTTCTCTATTTTTATGGTAAAAAAAAATAAGATTTAATGTATGTATAGTAAAATAAACGCGTATTTTATCGGATACTACATAGCGGTCATATATCCCTATAGCACATTAGATTTAATGAAGTTAGTAAGGGAGATTGAAACCGCTCCTCGTTTAAGAAAGTCTCAATATTTTTTATAAAAATTTCATTCGTCATAATCAATCAATGTTGTCAGAATCGACTCGGAGGAGCCTTCAGATTAGGTTTAACCGGTTGAATCGATTAAATCAGATAGTCAAATAAGATACTATTAAAAAATATTAAATTAAATATATGATTTATTATTTAGATAAAAGAATCATAAATAAATGATTAAATATGAATAAAAATCAAATTTATTTTTAAATATTATAATCAATTAACATTTTATTTGATACAAAAATTATTAATAAAAATATATCTTAAATAATTATTTATTAAAACAGAAATATCAAGTAAAAAATTCTTTTATAATTAAAAAGAAAAAAAATAAAAATTAATTTAAAAGACTTCTAACTATGATTTTTTTCATGGTCCATTTCACCCTCTCTTTTCAGCCTAATTTTTTTTCTTTTTTTTTCACTTGAACCGGCCGGTTTGCCGGTTCAAACGATTCGACCATTATTTTTTCGGTTCTTGACCGGTCCAACTCCTTACCCAGTTTTTTTATCGAATCAGAACCGGACTAGACCCCGGTCGACGGTTGAACCGGTCGGTCCAGTCCGATTCTGACAACCACGGTCATAATCATACGATCCAAGTTGACATAAACTAATAAAAATAAATTATGATGACAATCGAAAAGAATTTAACGTTGATTTTGTATAAGGTTTTGCATAAATCTGATGAGCTGCAGTACACGTTCTTTTTCACAAGTCGAAACGGGCTGCCCACTTTGCCTAGTAGAAGGCCGCTTTAGGCGAAAGTATTGAAACGAAAGGAAAAAAGATGCAAAAAAAAAGATCACTAGGATTTGGCCCAAAAGCATGCGCATCGCTGTTCCGAAACCCCACTGTTTCCCTTCTTCACATGTGATCACCGTTACTTCCTATTGTGCCCTCCCTCTCCCTCGTACAGAACTTTAATATCAATATTTTTTTAGTTTTTTATAGTTAAAAAATATAAAATTTGGGATAATTTTTACTGTGATATATATATATTATTAATTTTATATTTATGGTAATATCGAAGTTACTTTAAAAAAAATTCCCGGATTACATTTTGATTTTACGAATTGAACAATAAAAAAATTGATTCAATCACATGAAGTCATTTTCTTTATTATCAAATATTTATACAATAAATCAAATCTGATTGACACACTTGATTAGCATGAGTATGTCTCAAATTGAAAGATTGTAAGTTAGTAACATTGACTTCGAACTTCGAATTCATCAATTTAGCTAGGGATATATCTTTCTATTTTTTACCTCGACTTCAAATTAATCAAGTGCTAATAGTCTGTAAAAGACAAGTACCCAAAAAACACCCATACAATAATCCACTGTAAGGCTCTATTTATTTTCCTAAAAAACTTAAAAATAAATATTTAACGAAAATATTTTTGAGAAATAATCTGCTTATTATATGCCGTTGTATATAACATATGAAGTTTATATATAACTTTTTATTGACAAAAAAACTATTTCCCATCTTGATTGCCAATTATAAGAAAATACAAATAAGTATTCTAACAAATTTGAAGCACTTCAACAATCGCAGGTGTATCACATTCACACCCAGCAGGTTGTCGAGGTATTTCTGGGCGTTTCGTAATTAAAAACAAAAATAGGGGTAAAGATCCGGCCATTTCCCTCCATATCTCCACCTCGTATAAATTTCCCTCCATTCCCTCTCCCTCTCCCTCTCCTCCCCCTCGTCCTTTGCTCTCCTCCTCCTCGGGAGAAAAGAAGAGAAAAGACCGCCGGCATCTAATCCAAGACCCTAACTCCTGTCGCCGATCTGCCGCCGGCGTCGAGATCCTCTACCAGATCCCCCATTTTCGCGCCCTTCTCCGGCTTCAGTCGAGGGCTTGCGCGCCGGACTCTGCCTCCCTGGACGATCGGCGGTGTTCGCCCACTATCCGGTGCTCCGCTTCTTCATTTCTTAGCTTTACGAGTATGTCCGGCGGCAAGATGGCTCCCGTCGGTACGGAGGCTGCGATGCAGCAGGCTTTCCGTCCGATAAGGGATGACTTGAGTTTCTCGTCCGTGAAGCCGCCGTTCGGGGGATGCGCCGACGAGTACCACTGCTTCTCCGTCTCCGCCGACGGGCGAGGTTGCGCCACCGCTGACGATGATGATGTGACCGCCGATGCCCTCATAATTAAGACACCTGTGAGTTTCCGACGGATTTTGGCGCCCTTCCCCCCTTTCTCCTCGTTTCTCTTTTTTTTTGTGGACCGTCGGTTGCTAAGTTTATGTTGAATTGCTTTCCCTTAAAAAATCAAAGGTTCCGATTTGTTTTCTTTTGTGAGTAAACTCTGTACCGGGAGCTGATTTCTCCAGAACTATATTTGTTGGCTTTTGTATGCTTCTTGATTGTGTACTCGTGGTTACATGGTGCATGAATGTGTGGATTCAGTAGTGCTTTCATGCTTTTTAATTGTAGCTACTAGCACGCCTGAGAAGTAAGATAAATTTCAACTCACAATCTTGCAGCAATTAATATGGACTGATATGAAGTTAAATCACTGTAGATGTAAATATTTGCAGTCTAAGTTCTGCTATGGCAACTTTAGGTGAAAGTTCGAAAAATGTTACTTTGTGATCATGGATACCCAATTTAAAATGTCGGTTCTCTTGGATAATGGAGAAAATTGATAGCACAATCGATCTACTGGGCTACACAATGTTCTTATTGAGCTTAGTAGTTTTCAGCGGCCAACATTCAAGTTTAGGCGAGTCGTTCTTTTTCTAGATGTGTTAACATTGAATATCTGAACAATATATACATCATGATGTGATGAATTGGGACGAATTGACATCAGAGGATCTTACTCTCTTTGGCTTTAGGTTGATCCAATTCGCTTGAAAAGTTAGAGATAGCGACTTATTTGTAATTGGAGCAAGGAAAATAGCGCAATAAAAATAAGAAGCAGAAATTAGTTGCTGCCACCATGTTCTCATTGTTCTTAATAGAAGAGTCAAATAGCCGCAATTTGTGGTCTTCTAAGAGCCAATTAAAAACATCATTGAACTTTTGGTGGAAGGACTAGAAGGAAATCTTCTAATCATAATAGAGCATGGAGCATCCAATTCCAGTGTACTTTTAGTCATCTGAAATTATAGAAAAGATTTTGTGCTATATTGCAAACTCTAACAAAAGAACTGGTCCCATAAGTTGTGAACGATATCTAAACTATGTGTTGATGCATGTTAATGTTGAAAGGATTTGGTGGCCTCAGAATTATGCTTGGAGTTTGTTGTGAACATAGGATATGCAGAAAACATATGTTTTTGGAATATAGTAGTAGGACAATCGCATACAACTTCATATGTGGACCAAGAGGTCCTATGTTTGGTTCTTACCATGAGATGCTCCGGTCTCTTTTTTTATTTTTTTTGCTTTTTTTACCAGACATCAATCCCATGGCCTCCCTTTGTAGCCAAAAAGAAGAAAGCATTCACATTCTATTATTTTGAACAAAACATTTTACAGATTATTATGATATTTTGTTTATTCAAATTCTGATGAAGATTTTAACGTAATCACTAATTGTCTATGCAGTTAAAGAGGAAGCCTCGACTGAAAGATAATGAAGATGCAGAATTAAGTGATTGGGCAGCCAGCCAAGGGTATGCTGAAGGCGTTTGCAGCCCTTTTCTTACTCCGGCATCAAGAAAAGGAGCAAAATCATACGGGAAGTTAAATGTCTCAACATGCAATAAATCTGTTCCTCAAACCCCTAAATCAAACGCTGGTAAGTGGATTTGCCCTCTCAAAAACTGCACCGTTACTTTATATTCACTTCCAGTCACATAGGGAAGTGTACTGATATATCTGGTATGAATATGGTGTTTATGATTAGCTTGAGTTCTTACAATTCTGTTCAATCAAAATATCAATAGTTATTATCAGAATGTGTTTTTACCCTTAAAAAAATATAATCAGAATTGCATTTAAAGGAGTCTTATGTTCTAAATTTAGTCTTGATATACAAATAGTACTTATATCATCTGGGTCTGTCCAGGTTCACCTGCAGGAAATACTCCCACCCCAGCTGGCACTTGCCGTTATGACAACTCTCTAGGTGATTTGGTTTTGCAATTAATTTGATATTCCATCAATTGAAGTATTTTAAGCGAATTTTACTTTCTTGTGATACTGAAAGTACACTTTTGCCTTTTGCAGGACTCTTGACAACAAAGTTCATTGATTTGCTCAAATGTGCAGAGGATGGCATCCTTGATTTGAATCAAGCTGCCGAAAAATTGGGGGTAACACAATTCATTACTTAGTCAAGTATACCAGATTTTTTTCTGAATTTAAAGGAAATCTTGTGATGCATAGGTCCAAAAGAGGCGGATATATGATATCACAAATGTTCTCGAAGGGATTGAGTTGATAGAAAAGACACTTAAAAACAAAATTCGTTGGAAGTAAGTGCATCTTTCTCTTGTGATTGTTGATTTATTTTTGCTGTTCTCTTAGCTCATTCTGTAAAGAAAACTTAGCACTCACTGACGTATACGGTTCTGCATCTCAGGGGATCAGATAATTCAAGACCAGGTGAAATAGATGATGATGTTTCAATTTTACAGGTATGATATACGTGTACAGTAGGAAGTTGCAGCTACACTTGCTACTTTCAAGCCACAAGATGGATCTCAAATATGCTCCTTTCATATTACTAACAATTTTTTTCTTGGTTCTTTGTTTTCTTCAGACAGAAATTAAAAATCTCACCTTACAAGAGAGGGAATTAGATGACCATATCAGGTAAAGCTTAACTAGAACTATTATAGTGTTTAAGGTTTCATAGTATATTGAGATGTTTTCTTGCAGTGGAACACGAGAGAAGCTGAGGGAGCTTGCTGAAAATGAAAACAATACAAGGCAAGTGTTTTTTTTTTCATTTGTTGACATGAAGACATGCTAAATACTGCAGTGATGACTTGTTATGTTTCTGTCCATTCAGGTGGCTTTATGTGACTGAAGATGACATCAAGTGCATTCCGTGTTTTCAGGTAGAACTCGTGTCCTTACATACTCTGTTGAGGTGTACTGCATTTCGCCAGATATTTTGAACATTTTCAGATTAATGTTATGTATCGACAACTGAAAGGGAAGTCAGTGTGATATATGATACTCTCTTTACCTGTACATGCAGAATGAAACTTTGATTGCTATCAAGGCTCCTCGTGGTACTAGCCTGGAAGTTCCAAATCCTGATGAGGTTAGGAAAAACCAAGACATCAAGAGTTAGCCAATGATTTTGCACACGTCTAATTAACCCAAAATTGTGATCCTCCATGTGCAGGCTGGAGAACATCCCCAGAGGAGATATAGAATTGTACTTAGAAGCACTACAGGTCCCATAGATGTTTACCTCGTTAGGTAACATGACTACTTGTGTCTATAGCTTCATAGATGAGTTAGAAACTTTAAATCATCTTTTTTATATTTTATTAACTCTAATTATTCTTGCTAGTCGATTTGAGGAGTTGAGTGGTGTTGAAACACCTCCACGGTACCCCCAAACATCAATGCCTGATTCTGTTGAGACTTCTGCATTGGCTACTGAATCCGAAGAGCACAGAGAAGAGCAAATGCAACTCAACATCCAAAATGACCAAACGCAAAGCACTGATGTCAGTTACTCTGATTTTGATGGTGGCATGATGAAGATTACTCCTTCAGATGTGGATGTAAGTTCCAACCTCAACCTACCTTGAAACATTTCCTCTCAGTGACTAGCAGCATTTATTTTATTTTATTGGGCAGTTTTTCATCGACTCTTGGATTTTCAATGCTGTTTTTGTCCCTTAGACAAAGCCAAAAATTGTTGAAATGTTATCTGTGTGGTTGTCTCAGTTAGATCTCCATGGATTACAATGCACATTTCATGAGAATTTCATGGCATTATCAATGTAAATGGATTTTGATCTTTGATTATTACTCAGATTGCAATTGGATTTTTTTATACATAAGGGTACTGCAATTACTTATTGTTTTGCCATCATACACTGCATATTATTCTCTATATTCAACTATAAAGTTAGCAATATTCCTCAATGTGAAAGTTCAAAATGGAAAATTGAGAAATATAGCTTCTTGCAGATTCAAATTTTGATAGGGAAGCTGGAAAAGTATATGCGACCTCCAACAATTTGTCTTTTTTCCAATAATAAATCATAGCTACTAAATATTGTCCACTTTCCAATGACTTTTAATGTGACTAGCAACTGAACAATGGCATAAATATGTTATGCAGACTGATGCTGATTACTGGCTTCTATCAGACCCTGGAGTCAGCATTACAGATATGTGGCCGACGACATGTATCCTTTCCAAGATATTGCTTGTTAGATCTTATCTTTTCTTTTTTTTTTCTTCTATAATCTTTTCTTGTGTTTAAATTTTGATGATCTTAAATATCTTATTGTGAATGCTTAACTCTAATTAACAGCTGAAGACCAATGGAACGATATAGATAGGTTTACTACAGATGACTTCATCACTGGAGAACCATGTACACCTCATCTGCACACTCTACCATCTGGTGATATCGGGGTCCCCTCTAATACAAACATCACACAGAGATGAAAGCAAGATTGAACCTGGAATATGAAAACATTAATGGAGGCATTTTGAATGTCAAAAGTAGAATCTGTTTTTGATCATCTGAGTTGATTAGCTAATATGCCATTGCAAGTACTGGCTACAGGGTGCCTAATGCAACAGCAGCAGTCCAGATGTACAGTTAAAGCAGTTCATCCAAATATGAGAATGGGAGGGATGCTCCTTCAATGTGCCATATTTTCTACTGATCAATTTCCAAACCCCAAAGAAGCAGATTCTGTAACTCTAATCATGTTGTTTCTTGTGTCGCTTATAAGCTAAGAGGATACACATAAATCTACATGGATCATTTGAATTGTGCTGTTGTTAAGGTCATATATGTAGTAATGATTATGAAATTTAGCTTTTGTAGTCTCATATTAATGTAGTACATTGGGTATGTCTGTATTTACATCTGGGTAGTTTTAAACAAGCCAATTGGTATTCGTACTAGGTGTAGAGCAAGATCAATTTAACCAAGTGGCGCTTCCAAATGTTCTCAACTTTAGCTTTCATATCCCAACTGGATCACCGTTAAATCCAACATTTATGTTTATAGAATGATGAGATCCAACAATTAATTGGATCACGGCTGGATTTGTTTCAATTATATCCAATCCTGATTGAACTGATTTTTTATAGAATTATATGGTTGATAATAATTTTGAAAATATAACATGTCGATTAAAAAAAGGTCGATTAGTCGTTTTTTTTATGTTAGTGTATTCATTTTTTTACTGAATTAATTCGTTCATGATTGAATAACGATTTAGAGATATTATTAATATCTATCCTGATTTTATATTTATGTTTTTACCTAAATAATCTTCAACCTTCTCCTTTTATTATTATTTTCTATCTTCTAAGTATCTTTCATTTTTTAGTTTCTAATCTTTGCATGACTTTGTTACCTGTCCTAATTCTCATATTTTGTCTTTTCCTCCATTAGTTACATTTCAATTTCTCCTATCATTTCATTTCACTATTTGTCTTTGCTTTATTTCTATTTCTTGGATTGATCCATCTTCATGTTAGTTCTCTCCTATTTCTTGGGGTTATGGGCCTTAATACCTTATGGCCATGATAGAGGCAACAGCGACTACGATCTAAGATTTCCATTCTCTTTTTTATCTTAAATATATTTGAACCCAAATTAAATAGGGTGATTCAATACGATTCATTTGCATTTTCCGCCTCACTAATTTTTTTTATTTTTCCCTTTAAATTATAAATAAATAAATATACTCACTTGTCTCTACCGAACTATTTGCACTTTTTCACTTCAACCCGTCTTAAAGTTTTGTTTTTTATTTATCCGATTATAATTTTATTCTTTACAAATATTTGAAAATAAACAAATATTTTAGATAGGAAAAAAGAAAATAAAAAAAATACTTTTATCATTAAAAAATCTCATTTATCTTTATTTATTTATCTTAAAAACCATAACAAAGATTAAAATAAATGGATAAACAAAAAAGATTAAACATAACAGAAAAGTCTATATATATGTATGCCAGATTCAATCATACCTAACTTAATTAATTCTCTTCCAAAGTCTCAAATCATGCCAGAATCTTTGAAGTGTCTGCCGCCGGCGTCATTGCTGGCGGCAACGCCACCGGTCGTTCCCGCCAATGTTAAGAGCCCCGGCAACATCCACAACAAGTTCCTGCGGACCCTCGCATCAACCCTGCAGCCAACACCGCCGCCTCCCCGCCGCCGCCGTCGAGGGTCGTTTGAGAGGGCCGTCTCGAAGCTCTTCTGCGGCCTCGTGGACCACCCGCTAGCGCGCTGCATGGACTTCGTCGACGGCTTGTTCCGCCGGAGGAATCCTCGTCCTCTACGGTAGCCTGCAAGTTCTTTTCTACGTGATCTATTTTAGTTTTGGTAAAAAAAGTAATGATCATGATTAAAATAATCATGTATTCAGATCTTTTTCGTAGTTTAAAGTGTATTCGATCTTTTTTTATCCGACGGTAATAAAGTTATATCTCACAATATTATTAAGTTAAGTAGCGCATTTGTTATATTTTATTTAGCTTTTGTGTAATATAACTAAACAAGTTTAATAACTATACCACTTCTAAAATTATGGTTGCAAAAAAAGAATTATACATGTTTAACTCTTGTATAAAAGAAAATTTATTGCCTCCGTTTTTATGAATCTTTTGACTTATAAGTAATGATAATGTCGCCGTTAATATTTTTATGATGCAAATGTAAAATTAGTTTTCAGTACCATTAATAATCTTTTGAACTATAACTAGCATTCATTATTATCGATGACACAGAATCAAATTTTAAACATTCACAATTGAATGATAACTAGCGATAATTTATAATTTATATTACTTCACGTGGAAAATAGTTTATACATTGATCAAGTTCATTAAAAATAAATAAAATAAGATTTATCTCGATGAACCATATACTTATTTTGCCCTTTTTATCCTTTTAAAATGATAGAAAAAAGAATACGTTCTTCGTCCGATCAAGTTAATTCGAAAATTCAAATCAATTCAATCTTAATTTAATTCATTTGAGCTTTGCTTGAATTAGACCTAAAATAATAGGAATAACACTCTATTATGAATGAGAATAATTTAATTATTATTTAAAAATGAAATTAATCTGGTTTAATTAAAATTTTAAAGTTGCTTTAAACTTAAAATATATCGAATAAAATATATATATCTTTAAAAAACACTTTACATATTTGAAAACAACTTATTTTTTAAATTAATAATTAAATAAGAATACTATTAATTCCAATAAATGTTTATCTCACAAGGTAAACTTATCTTAAATTTAAATAAGAATACATATGTTATCGATAAAAATCTAATCAACACGAGATATGTCTATCACGTGAAGTATCGTACTTGAGTTGTTCCTTCATAAAAATTGGGCACGGGGTATTATTTTAAGGAAATTCAATCTCCAGTAGAATCAAAATAAGTGCTTTGGCATAGTAAAACTCTATTGATAAAAAATTATAATTTCGAGTTCAATCGCTGATTTATTTAGATGAAAATTATCATATTCTTTACTCTAACTAGTTTATTAATCCATAAGATACACGGATATTACAAAAAATATAATATAAAATATATAAATTATTTCAACTCAATTATCATAAAATATATTTTTTTAACTTTATATAAAGTGTTTATTCTATAAGAAAAAAATAAATAGTTAACTTACATCATCTTCTATCACAATTCGATAATCTTATTAAAAATAAACATGGAGAATATATATTTATTAGATAGAATGAAAATTAACATACATAACTATCATAACTCACCTTTCATAATTCAATCATTCAAATTTTAACAATAAAATTTAACAGAAAAAAATACAAAGGAAGTCTTTTTAAAATATGAATAAACGTGTTGCACCAAAAAATCCAGTAATGAATATAATTTTATTATTATTTTTCTCACTTAAAAGTATAAATTAATTAATAATGTAACAATAAGTTAATGATGATTTTAACTCAAATATTATATCATAATATAACTTAAATAGATATCTAATGTAATTTATTGGATATTTTTCTATATCTATAAACTTACTAGTTTACATCAAATAATTATCTATATTAGACGTTTAAAAATACGCTATTTTTAAAAAAATATATAAATAAAAAATATAATAAAATATAATTTTATAATTTACTAATATGTACTCATTAAAAATAAATAATATTATTATTTAATAAACCATAATTTCAAAATAATTTCAAATTTAAATTTATTTTTTCTTAAAATTTTATTTAAAATATTTATTAAATATTTTTGCTGTTTAATTTGTTTATTAATTGTTAATGTACTCTTTGTTTTGGATTATAATATTAGTATTCTTTTTAATTTACTTTAGTTAGGAGTCTTTAAAAATATTTTTTTCTCAATTTTATTTCTCCATGGATCAAATATTATGAAAATATTAATAGTTTAAAATTTAAACTTTTTTAATAATTTATTGAGTTAGGACTTCATTTAAACACTTATTATTTTAGGATTAAAAATTTGAATTTTCTTAGTTTACTTTAGTTAGGACTCTTAAAAAATAAAAAAATAATTGCTTACCTATTATATTTGCTTATGGAGATTCTCAAAATATTAATAAATAAAATTTACTTGACATTCCTTTAAAAAAATAGTAGTCTTTCTAAACAATGTTAGTTTAGGATTATAATTTTGAAATTTTTTAATTCACTTTAGTTAGGACTTTCTTAAAAATAATAATAAATTTATTATTTTTTTAAATTTTTTATTAAACAAATATTCTGTAAATAATAATAAATTAAATTTTATTTTTTTAATAATTTACTTGAGAGTCTTTTTTAATGAATATTAGTTTCATTACTTTTTATATTTTTCGGGGAACAATAATTCTAAAATTAATAATAATTTAAATATAAATTAGCAACTCCTTTATTATCTCTATTTTAAAATATCTAACACATTACAAATGTAATAGTTATTTAGATTAATTTTTTGTTAATAATTAATGTGCCCAAATTTTCTTTTTTTTAAGATATTGTGGATGCGATACAGACATATAACTATTTTATTTTTATATACATAGATAGTTATTATTTTTTTTAAAGTTGAATTTATTGTCTTCATAAAATAAATTATCAGATTTTCACTTCTTAGTCTTAATTTTAGTTTTATTTATTTCAGTCAAGTCAGAACTCTTTGTAAATAGTTATATAAATATTTTAATTTATTATCTTATATAACAGTTTTTCTTGAATTTTTAAGTTTTCTTAAAACACTTGAGTTAGTGTTTTTTTTAAAATTTTCTTTTTGTACATTGACATAAGAAACTTAGCCTACTATCCACGGATGACGGTTTATATGATATTTACATGAATATTCTTTTATTAATTAGTTGATACTTGTCAGTAGCCGTTCTTGAAGTATTATTTATCTATACATGTAACTTAAATGTTCACAGTTTAAATAGATAAATAAAAACTGTATGTTTTTGCAATTTATCAAATGCTTCTTAAAGCATTGTGAAAGTTATATTGGTAAGTTTTATGTCATCTTTCTCATATGTTTCATCCTCTTTTGTGAGTAATGTTTGCTTAAATTACTTCTCTTATAAGGTCTGTTTTAAGTACCTAACGTTGGAGAAGAAAAGTAATTAGTCATTTACATGTCCAACCTGAATCAAACTTTGCATATTCATCAGTTACGACCAGGCTTTGAAGGAGCATACAGGGCAAAGTACTGAGGCATGTTGTTTTCCATTGAACTCTTGTCCGAACAGTCAATTGGATGCTCATATCTGATATTACACGATCTCGGTTTCATCATATCTACTTATGCTTCTCTCAGGACAAGAGCTAAAAGGTGATTGGTACGAGTTTTCTTTCATCTCTTACATTCATCATTAGTCTAATTAGTATGCCAAATCCTCATATCTAGATCATATTTTTGTAGTCTATTCATGGATTTATAACTTTCTCAGAAACCCCATATTTTATGTCCGTTGATCAAATTTTGGTAATATTTCAAAGCTACGTAGGATCGGAGTGTTTCTGGAAAGCATTTAATATGTTAAATGTCGTGATAGGATTATTTATGTACCTTTTGTAGGGTCTAGGATGACACCAAGAGGGGGGGGGGGGGGG
>LTAE01005006.1:13425-27095 GCA_001647135.1 Pontederia paniculata | reverse complement strand
CTTGACTGCCCTCCACAGTCCATCAATGTCGGTCGCTCTCTTCTCAGCTCTGGTCGACCGATCTTCCTGTTGACTGCCCCCACAGTCTAATACAGGTCGCTCTCTTTATATTTTGGGTCGACCGTATATGCCTCCTCCTCCATATGCATTGCTTTTTATATAACATTCATCCTCCTTCCGTGGTCGACCGTTTATGTCCTTAGGACGCCCGCTGCACACATATGATTCTTCATGATGTACATACGTGTGCAGTGGTCGTCCATTCCTTTAGCTCAGGTCGACCGCTGTACTGAACTTGTCTATATCCTGTTACAGAAATCAGCTCAAACAAGTTCATTAGTACAGACTGAGTTTACTTACAAATTTGTGATCATTCAAAACCAAACTTGAGATCCTAGATTCAACACCTTTAGTATCAAATGGAACTAGTGGGAGAATTAGATAGATTACGAAGTGGCGAACTTTTTATCTTCAATTATTCATTTAGGCTGTCTGAGTTTGTCGTACAAACCTGAACTACTGAAGAGTCCAAAGAAAACAACTAGTTGCTGCAAGAAAACGGAGAAAACAGCATCTTACTGACCTTGTTCAGGAGAGACAAAAATACCATATGCCTGTCCTCGCCGCAATGATATTGATTCGCTTTGTACTCTTTGTCCGTCGTTAGTTATTTCTCTTGCATTAGGTAGAACATGATCTTATGAGGAGGTTTTCCTTAGGAGACATTATGCATGGGCTCTTCACAACTCACAGCTAAGTACTAATGAAAAGGTGTATGTGATGTGAGGATTAGGATGAGGGAAAAAATACTATACTGAAGTCCAACTTGATGTATGGCAACAGTGATGGGTTGTGCATTAATATGCAATTTATGTTTCACTGTATGTATTCGTAGGGATGCAAGTGAAGCAAGAAAGAAAAAGGGTAGAGGTGAGGGGTGGAAATAAATGGTGTTTATCATCTGACGTAATCCCACCATTTTTCGCAACCGTTTCAATTACTTTGTGCATTAAAGAGCAGTCTTAATCTCTCAGTATACCTAACAACCAAAACCCACCTCCCTCACGCATATTCATAATTTCATGTTTAAAAAGAAAATAAAAAATACTCGAAAAAATTATAATGTTTATTATTTGTTCTAAGCCACCAATTCTTTCTCTCTTGTTATTATGTCCTGTATACTTATTAGAATCATGCTACTTATGATGCATTGTTTAAAAAAAAAAAAGAACTACTATGTAGTTATATTCCAGGTACGAAATTTCTGGATATATATTATATATCTCATAGGAGTTGTAGTCATTGAAAACTGGGAAAGATTAAATAAAACATTTTCTCCAGGGAAAAATGATTTGGAACCTACCATGCATCTGCTAGAGGTAGAACCAAGATGCTTATAGAAGTCAGGATTGGTGGGGATTGGTCCATGTTACATTGTTTTCAGCAGACTAGGAAAAAAATGTTGAGCAGCTAAAACAGGAAAAGAGAAAGAAATCTATGTCTAAATTGCCAAATGGAGAGTTGCACTAGCAATCCTGCTGCATGCAGACTTCAAGGGAACTTAGCTCTTCCGGGACTTCTTGTTGTTGTTGCTGCTGTTGGTGGTGGTGGTGGTGGTGTGGAGGAAGTCGAGGATAACTGCCTTCTTGCACTTGGGACACTTTGGGTCCTCATCTGGGAGCATCACGTACATGAGGCACCGGGGACAGGCTGCCAGCACCATGGACGTGGCCTCGGGGCTGTTCGGGCACCTCAGCCCCCCTTGCTCATTCTCCGATGTCAGGCACGAGCTCGGAGATGATTCGCCGTCGACGGTAGCGTCCACCCTCCTCGAGGTGTCTCCCCTCATCGGCAACGACAGGTTCAGCTTCAGGTCCAACTTGTGGCTCCTTCCGTTGTGGCGTCGGCTCATTCTTGAAACTCCTGAATTGGTAAACAATACTAATCGTCTTTAGGACCAAGGATGCTCAAAACTAATGTTGTATTAAGATAGCATATGAGATATAAGGTGTATTAAGGATCACGTTAAACCTTAAGGTCAGCAGGCAGAGAGAGAGAGAGAGAGAGAGAGAGAGAGAGAGAGAGAGNAGCGACCGGTACCTACACAACTAAAGAACAGACAATGGAAATGGGCCTGTGGTGAGAGGGTAGTGAGCCTCCCCTGCCATTATATAACAGAAATTGGAGGGGTCAATGGGGGTTATTAAACTTGCCATTAATACAAAACAAATTCTTTAAGTCCTCTCCCTCTCCCTTTTGTTTTTTTGTCATGCATAGTATTGAATGAAGAGCAGAGAGGAGGAGACGAGAGAAGACAATGTTTATGATGGAATCAAGGAATGGGTTGAAGGAAAAATATGAATTGAGGGCCTGAGCAAGGATTGAAGGGGTTGGGATATAATTGCAGTAAATGTTGCCACTCGAGTCTGTTACTTGCAAGGTGGCTTCATTTATTTCCTCGGCTTGCCATTTATTTTCTACTCAGTTCATAGGAGAGATTTACAATTAATAAAAAGAAAAAAGAGAAGAAGTTCCTTCCCTTATGAGAAACTAAAAGATACGATAATAAACAATAAATTATCTAATCATCTTTATTGAAAATTAAGCTAGTAAAAATATATTTTATATTATAATTGTAAGACTCCTCTTTATATGTAACCAATACGATAATATGTTGAATTATCAACAAAGTTAGAATAGAGTGATAAATAATTCTTCCATATTCAAATAAGTTTCAAATTTCTTCATGTTCAAATAAGTTTCATGTTCGAGCTTTTTTGTGTGTAGAATATTTCAGCCATAGTCAAGCGAGCAATCGACACAGACTAATTGGCATAAAGTTTCGAAAATTATGATGATAATAAAAAAATAATATGTTGAATTATTGATATGGTGTTACTTTTAGAGTTTTAATAAATTAGTTGATTTCTAAGAAGCTCTTTAAGGATGTGCACAATATAGACTGTTAGTATATGGATTTAGCATTGATGATTATAAGCTGTCATTTTTTGGGATGATCATATGTGATACTTGAACAGTTTGCAATTTGATGGAAGCATTAATTATAAAGTAGTCTGTCCACAGACCAGGTTTATGAAGTGGATTAGGAGTCGGCCTATACGCATTTTGGGATAATGGGATCTCTAACCACCCAAAATAATCATGTAGTTAGCAGTAGTTAAGTAATTCTTCTATAGGCGTAGTTTATGAAAAGAAAAACATTATCTTAGTAAAATCTTACCAGTCACCACACCATACCTTTGTTCATTTCAAATTCAGAATCTTGCATTATGATTCATGTTTGAAACACAGATTTAAAATAATGAACTGAGTGCAGATTTAAATCATTTATACTCAGCCAATCAGCACGATTTGTGCAAAATTTTATTTGGTTTAATCCCACATCGTCTCAACTTAGTATCTTAGTCCATGATTAGAGATGATTTCCTGCAAATGAGCTTTATAATTAGTTATATTGCAGGCAGTGGCAACCGTGCGATGGTCGTACATTATCTTGGTTAATTATTATACGATAGTGGGATGGTGCGTTAACATGTGCTTACTTTAATCAAATTGCACCTAAATTTGTGAGGACGTGTGGGTGTAGCCATGTAGCTTATTTTTGTCACCTGGTAGTGACGAAAGTGACAAGCTTACATTTATGCCATATTGTTTGATGTATGCAGGTTCACTCTCTCTCTCTCTCTCTCTCTCTCTCTCACTCTCTCTCATCCCAATTTCATATACATCTCCACCAACCCAATCTTATCATCTTTATTTCAAATCCCACTCCTTTTTATTAATAGCTTTGGGTTGAATCAAGCCTAACAAAAAAACTATAAGGTTGACCTTTGTATATGATTTTAGGCTAATGTCAAGGATCGAATGCAGGGAAAAAGAGAACTTTTCGCGTGGCACAAGTAGGAGGCTTCAAGTACACACCCACTTGTTGGGTAGATCTTCTATATCTCCTTCTCTTTTTTTTCCTTGTGATGTTGGAGTTCATGTCACGTATAAGGGATTGGAGTACTAATCAAACTTATTAAGGTCTTGAATCAATTTTTAAATCATAAGAGACTAGAATAGTAAAATAATCAAATTGACATAAAATTTTGCATGTATATGAATTCTAATATTTTAGTTATAAAAGTTATACAATTCTATACGACTTCTAATTTTATATTTTTTAAAAATACAACTATTAGCTTAGTGTTTACGAATGAAGTAAAAAAATGTTCATGAGATGAAATAGTGATGTTTATATACTCTTGGATGCTCAATAATAAAAGATTTATTTGATGATAATATTATATTATTTATTTTATAACTATATTATTTGGTACATAAATCTTTCGACTTTACGATCCGATTCTATGAGCCAAAAGATGATTCCATGTAAATTTTAGAGTTCAATCAACTTGTTAGAAATTGATTTGATTCCAGTCCTTTTGATAGATTGACAAAGATGTATTTTGTTTCAGGAAAGAAAAAAAAAGTTAATTCGTACTCTAAATGGATTTTACTTGTACAATCTGTTTCTTTCATTTTGAGATATTTAGGAAAAAAGAAGCGAGGTTTACATACTTAGAGGTATTTGAAATCTGACATAACAAGGTTATTGAATAAGCATCAATGCTATCGTTGCTTGCAAAATAGTGGAGCATTAATGCTTCTATTAATGTGTAAGCAAAAGCAATAATGGTGGCCTCCTCCCATCTCGAGTCAACGTTATTGAGCTCGAGGCTTTGCTTTATTTAACAATAATAACGCTTAAATAAATTTCCCCACCATCCACCACGATCCATTTATAACACTTTGCACAAACAGGAGAGTAAATCAAAAGCTGTGAGATGAAATTATATACAAATGGAATTTGACCTCTTGGCCTTGTCCTCATTACTAAAGCACTAGATGGAGGCAAGTAATGGTTAAAGAATGGGTGTTTTGTTTATGTTTTTGCTTGTAATTAGTTGATACAGGGTGCCAAGAATCCCATGTGCGCGCCTGTTTTATGTCTGCAAAGTCCCGTTAAGAGAGATTAATTTTTCTTTGAGCAATCAATTGGAGATTATTGGTGGACATGAATAAAGAAATGCTGTAAACTTATTGGGACATTGATTGTAGATTAGACTTAGTGTTGCCTCATTTCTCATGAACTTTGAGATACATAATTATATGGGACATTGAATGGGAAGTACACAACTGGTAAAAACGTGGGAAGGGTTACTTCGTGGTTTCCAAGAGGGAGAGAAATAGGAGGAGAACATTGGAAGTATTCTTTATTTTCAAAGTCCACTTCTCTTCTTGTTTGCCTTGAGTTAAATGTAAAGCGGCAGCCCTTTTGAACTCACCAAGGCAACATCTTTTAGATCTTTGTAATATCCCATGCTTTCCTTGCAACTGTCAACAACAAGTTGGCGTTTGACGCTGGAAGACTTGGAACTTCAACTTCAGTTAACATCTTTTGGTCAGCTGCCAGCTTCATATATTTTTTCAGTTACAAAGAGAGGTCATTGGCCTAATACAGAAATACGAGGAATCAAGAACTCAATTAGTCCACCTTAGAAGTTTATTGATGCTTCATACATAGATCCCTTGAGATCATTGCTCGCCATGGATCGCAAAGTGCTTTTTCATAAGAAAAAGTTTATTTTATATGCCAATTTCTTCCGTGATTATACAATTATGGCATGCAGTTTTTTTTTTCTTTTTTCAGATTGTAAGATGAGCATTTCTGCTTGTGGTGGCCACCATCACAGGATAGTGGCAATCTGTTTACACTAAAGAATAGAGACATTTGGTTAGCATGACAAGTGCTAGATCCAGATAACCTCATTAGGATAATAGTATATCGCATCATAAAGGTTGGTGTGTAAAAAGTATCAGATCCAACTTTTGTGTTTATACATCACACCCTTGCAATTATAAATGTTGATGACCTTGGCTTCTTTAACCAAAATTAACTATGGATTGGAGCAGTATACTTCTACTCCTGTACAAAATAGAACGTTTTTCACTCTAGTATTCTTAACGAATTTATTGTTGTCACCAAAACGTGAAATGGTGATAGATACATCCGATATGACATTCGCTTATGATCTTGCTATGCAATATGCTTAGATTACAAGAACTCAAGCCAAATGACAGCTATGTGAGGGTCAACGAGAAACTCGATATATCGCTAGTTTGGTTGATACGGGAGGCCCCTTTGGTTGGTTCCTTGGCAAATATAGACATAATAGATGAGGTCAGAACAGTTTAGACCTTTAGACTTGTCCCCTCCCACTGGCTCAGTTTGGGAACCTGAAAACCCACATTCTTATTGTACTCATGTCAGGAATCATCTCTATGTTGTTAAGAATTCACCAACTCTTACATCATTATTGCATGTTGTGAATGGCCCCATGTGTTGCCCTTGGAAGATCTAGTGTTGTCAAAAGGTTGTTCATTCGGTCCACCAAAGCATCAAACCATGCAGCAGAAGGGAGTGAGAGAGAGCTGTGATGCACTGATGCCAACTGGGAGTTCAAATTTGCAGAGTCATGACTCAGAGAGAGATGATGCAGCCATTAAAGAACATTCAAGGACCTCTTTCATTGCAATATTTATCACTCATCCAAAGGGTCTCCAGATCTCTACTCTGTCATATTTTACCATCATAAATTGGGCACCAGTTTCCTATGAGCCCCTTTCAATGCACATTAACTCCCAAGCACATAAAGCTGCATGTGCGTGTCATGCTAAATTCCACTGCTGCCATCTCACAGCAACCGACTAAGGAGCACAATTTAAGCCATCAGTAAGGATGATTCAGAGGCTCCAACAGTGAAGCACCTTGTCTTTCTCGCATTTATATGAAAAAATGTGCTTTCTCGGTGCTTCCGCAGATGGACTTTGTCTTCATGGTACTCACTGCCTTTCGTGCTAAAACTGTAAGGATTCTTCAGTTTCGCATCTTATTTATCCTCCTGCCTTCTCAAAAAACATTCATCCTCCTGACTGGACTTCCTCATTCTTGCTAAGATAATTTTTTTTCTCCTCCCTCTAGCATTTTCCCACTTTATCAAGTACAATGCAATATTACCAATATAGTCGTCATACTCACATCCATATAATTGTTTCTAAGTTGAATGGTTGAAGATACGAAATTTTGTGTGGAGAACACTCTCATCCTATAGTTGTTTAACTTCTGAAACAAAAGAATTGCAACTGAGAAGGTTAATGGTGTCAGTTAAGAACATCAACTTCATATTCTTCCAGCCATCTAAAACATCTCTCTTCCTTCCATTTAACCAAAGCATATGATTTCTGGTACTCTTCAACATCTATCAAGTGGCCGTCCTTATTCTCACATATGGTCAATGTGCCTGCCACATGTTGAACTAAGTAAGAATTAAAAGCTTTAAAGGTTGAAGTAAATATTCCACAAAGGCCCACCAATCTTTGTTCCAAGAGTAGCTAATTCTACTTGAGAGTGCAGAGCAGTCAATTGAAACATAAATCTGCAGTAAGAAATTAAACCATTTGCAGAATACTTGATGGAAAAGCATTGGCACATTTCATTGTTAACCAACACTGAAAGAGGAGAAACTTTAGAGGATCCAATAAATATGATGAAACAGAAATGGCTTCTCTTAAAGCCTTTAACCATTAGTACTTATTCAATAGAAAACTAAAACAATAAAAAAGGAAAAATAACGCAATTTTGATATAACAGACAAAACAGACCAGAGTTTGAAAGAAAAAGTGCTCGAGTATGTACAACAGTAATTGACAATACATCACAACTTATGAGGCTGCTCTTTGTGAATTCAAGAATCCTGAAATTTGGAACATCCCATTCAAAGTCCAAGTGCAGCAGCTGCTTACGAAATAATAATTGAGCAGCGGCTTTTGTTAATTTCTCACTTTAAGACAGATTTTCCTAATGCTCAATTAATCGCTATCTGGCTCATTGGAACAATATGATTTGGAAAGACTCGTGTGCAAAGAATCCTTCATGTGATTTTCATGCTTAGAACTATTAGTCATTTTAGAATGTCAAGAAAAACTAGTTCATGTCATAGTTCAAATCAAACTTGCATGATCAGTTATAAAAAAATAAAGTCTTGAAGTCAAGAGGAAACTAAAATAAATTATTAGTTGTGTATTACATTATGAAGTGTCAAATATTTCCTTTAAATCTCAGTACAGTTATTGTTTTTGAGGAATCCTATTCTATAAGACCATCAGGCCTTCTTCTACATTACAATTTCCTTACCCTTTCTGTCACTGTTATTTCAATATTTTCTTCACAATATTACTGTCTATCAATTTCTTGAATATGTTACTGTGTTTTGTATTATGTAACCATTTGAAACCCAAAAACAGCTAAGATTCTTTATTTTGATATGCTGGATCAACATTTCATGTTTGTTTTGTGATAAAGTTTGAGGTGTCACTTATTCATGAAAAAATTATGATAACATATGCGAGCAACTGCACTATCGCTCAAGTAATAAAGTGAATTAGTAGTGTTGTCTATTCCATGAGGACTAATTTAATTCCGACTCTCTAGTCTTGATTTGTTAATTGGGAAAATAAAATATTTTGAGATAAAAATATAAAACAAAATTAAGAAATTATGATGATGATGATACATTCAGAGAACGCTTTATCGAACGATTGAGCTTATAGTAGAGAATCCTAACAAATATAACCTACCAATCTTTCATGCTTGAATTGACTATTTTGAAAATAAAAGGTAATTATTAATCCTTTCGAATTTTAATCCTAAATAATTTATTAAACAAGATGTTTTAAGATGGATTTTCTCTCTCAATTAGGAGCTCTTTCGATCTCTTTCGAAGTGACTAGACGATTTAAAAGTTCTTACGAATCACCAAAGTTTTGGTATGCATATAATATAGAAAAACCAAATCAAACAATAAACTCAGGCATGTGTATTATCGAAAGTTCAAATATTAAACTATGAAAATTATTCAACCAACACCATAATTCAATTAGTTTTCTCAAACGACTCCTTAACAGAGAAAATCAAACCATGAAAAGGTCCAAAAATCATCTAAAAATATGAAAGACTGAGGGCAAACAAAGTTTAGATGAACAAAGACACCAATGATGCTCGTCACTTCCCGTGCTGAATCCCGCTCTCTAAGGCCTCCATAGCTTTCTTCTCCTTCTTTTGCGTTGTAATCTTAATTTCTCTTATCTCTTACTTCAATGATCACCTCCCAGATTCTCTACATCCCTTAGGTGGTTTTTCTAGTCCCCTTGGGTTTAGAAACGAATTTGAGTCATGATTAGCAAAAACAACACAATTCACGACCCTGTAAGTGGTTTTCAAATGTCGTGAAATAGCATATATCACAACAGGGGTCTTTCACAGCTTATGAACAGTCTTTCATTGTCCGTGAACCTAATTGATGAAAATCTAATGTTTTGTAGTGCCCATTAACCTCCGTAATGCTCCGTGAAAATTATGCTTTCATGGTCCATGAAATTCTTCACGCCCCATAAATTGACATTTCATAGCCCCTGAAACTGATTTCACATCCCATCAAATTGATTTCACAACTCCTGAAATTGATTTCACACTTCATGAAACTGATTTCACGGCCCATGCCAGTCTCTTTGTTATCTTTTCATCTTTTTTCTTCTCCTGATCATTAAAAATATAAAACTTTAGGTAGATCACTAACCCAAGAAGAATATCATTAAATAAACAATAAAACAAATGAAAAGCATGCAAATAATGCAATTAAATGAATGTAAATATACACAAGAAATGCATGCATCATTAATCTTAAATTTAATGTCAAAGAACTTTTAAGTATCATTTATTGTATTAATATTATTCCTCCTGCATTCCACCCAACTGTAGCCAAGGCTGTGGACAAACTCCTGGAACCAGAGTAGAATTACCTCAGAACACAGATCTTCCATTAAATGATGTCAAAACACCACCACTTTCCAGTAGTAAAATCATCCATAGCTCTTCAGGAACAAAGTCAATATTTCAAGTTGAGAATGACATTAAACATAACATCTCTTTCACAGCAACATGAAAATGAGTGAAGATGTATATACTCGGCTAATAACTGTAATGAACAGCGGAACATATACAATTCAAATAAGAACCTCGAGTAAAGTTGTATTTCAAATGCTCAGGATAGCCTCTAGATGTCATAAAAAAGAAAAATGACATGTAATAAAGTCCTATTTCTATTTTACCTTTCTACTAGATTACACAACGACTACTGCATCAATATGATGTTCCAAGTCATCAAATATTCACTTGCTTGATGAGGTATCTAACTTCCACTTTTCCAGTATAAGAAAGGAGGTTTAGGTCTACTACAAAATAGAAAGTAAAACAAAAACAGAAGAAGCAAATCCAAGAAAGTGACCGAATTTCTGCTACTTTCTCGAACTCAAACACTTACTCTCAAGATGAGAATCAAGGTCCCAACCCAAGCTAGAGATGGTTAGTGACTTCTGCTTCATTCAATCACTTATAACATGAGACTCATAAATGAAAATTAGTTTCTACAAAGGCATGCCACACTGCAATGAACAGTATCCAAGTAGAGGAACTCAAAACCAATTGTCTCATTTGATCTTGATCAATAAATTATAGGAAATTGTCTAGGAAACCTTAGAAATGCAAAATTTGTCATAGATTCTGTAAGGTGCAAAACTGAACTCATAGGGAGAAATTGATTCAAAGATATGATTTCACAAAAATGCCCCTCGATAGCTTGTAACATGAGACTCATGAATGAAATTTAGCTTCTGCCAAGACATGGCACACTGCATTGAACAGTTACAATAGTATTTAAGTCAACAAACTGAACAATATCCCAGTCAGGGGACTCAAAGCCAATTGTCCTCTTCGATCCTGATCAACGAATTTTAGGAAAATTGTCTAGGAAGCCTTAAAAATGCAAATTGCAATGACCAATTATAGGAAAACTCAAATTTGTCTAGGAAGCCATAGAAATGCAAAATATAGTATCAATACTCAAGCCTTTGACCAGTAAAATCATATTCCTTCCAAACAATACTGGAGCAACCATCACATGATGAAGATGAATTGTTTATTTAATTACCACAATGTTTATGATTTTGGTAGTTTTTTGGAGAAGTCACGCTAAGTACCTCAAGGATGAATCATTATATTCCTTTCTAAGTAACCTCGCCTTGTATGCATTTGACAGTAAATGTAAGCACGTTGTTGATTCCTAACAATGTACTTTGAAATAAATTTGAATGTTGGTTTTTTTTTTTTTTTTGCTACAATTACCTGCCATGATATATGACCCCGTTTTCTTTGAACTATTGGAAAACAAAATGGAAAATTTGCTGTTTTATTTAATGCATTTGTTTCATCTTTTTTGTTTCAGCTTACAAAGCAAGCTCCAAATCCCAGAACTTATAGAGGATGTTAGCTTAGCTGGTGGCTTTTGAGAAAGCAAAACTAGATGTATAGCCTCTTGTCACGTAGCATAAGTTATAAGTAGACAGTCTTAAACATTTGATGCCTGCATCTACTCCAACCACACATGAAATATTGAACAATTTATAAGATAGTTTTGTTTCATTACAGAGCAAGAGAGAGGAGAAACAAAGTCCCCTATACAGAGAGTGTTACAAGGTCTGAACATGGAATTCCCATCACTTCAGAAAGTAGTCCTCAGTCCTTCCCTTGAACCCAATCTGCCCAAAGGTGAGGCACAGGAACAGCCCAAGGTGCCATGTGACCATCCATAACCTACAAAATTTTCCACATTTAAGACATCAATGAAAGGAACAGGAAAATTGTTGGATTATCGTTCATAAAATCTTTATGGGATAAGTCACAGCAGAATGAAAGTATTACCAGAACGGAGATGTCAGTGCAGGGCCTGTAGGCCAGTGAGCCAGCTCTGTTCCAATGCTCTGGAAGAAGAGGCCTGTCAGGCTGTCTCCGTTGATCACTGGAACGCTCGATGGCGCGATCCATCCAATCAATCCAAAGCCGATCACATTCAGATCTCTGCGGAGCCAATCCTTCTCGAAACTTTTAACAGCAATGCAACCACAAGTTCAAGTTAGAGTCCTATCACCTTGATTCTTTCTTCTTTAATTATTTTGACCCTATAAAATAGTTATTCTTTTTTTTCCGGTGATTTTGAACTGATTATTTCTGTCATGATACATTATCGTTGCATGGAGATCTAGTGATCCTTACCAGGTGAATCTTCCACCTGATGAAAGTGCCTGCTTCAGTGGGTTTCTTGGTGCCACCTGAGACTTGATGAAACCTGTAAAAAGGTTGTGCAGAAGGTAATTAAGCATCAACACAAATGTCACAGGCACCATGAGAGATCAGTCAAGGCAAGATCCTGCATGTGACTAAACAAATGAGGAACGGGACAGGATGTAGTACCGGAGGTGAGGGGCACTTTGGATGAAGGGCGAGCGAGGGAGAGAGGAGAGCCCAGTCCTGCGACGGTGGATGATGCCATGGCTGCCATTTGCTGCAAGAGATCAGTCAGGCTGCTCCCCAGATGATGGAGGGTGCTGCAAGATATGTTTAAAATTTGGAGGGTAAAGGATGGAGATAGATTCTGAATGCTATGTTTCTGTGATGTGGAATACTTCTCGTGGATGCTATGGATTCGTTGCAAATGGGACTATGACACCTGGATAGATGTGGATAAGATGTGCTGTTTAACTTTGTTTCCTGATCTTTTGGTATTTGCATATCTCACTGGATCGACACATACTAAGATCATGTGGACTTGGTTGGCTGTTCCATAAATTTATGGCCAAGAGTGCTTGATGTCCCTTTGCTGCTAAACATGTGTTGTTATGTTAAAATATAGAAGTATAAATTATGAAGTATATTTTTTTTTAAAGATTAGGTTGTTCAATTAAAATTTATTCTCATTAACAATATCATATGTGTATTATGACATGTATGAGAAATTCATTTTGAGAGAAATCCACTTATGAATGAAATGCATTCTCTTGGTAAACCATTAACATGATAAGTTAAGAGTTAAGAAGATTTTAGGCCCAACACAAAGTAAGTACTTCTATAAGCACAAAAGATGTGTGTTGAAAGCTCAAGTGAATGTCGAAATAAAAGGAAAAAAATAAGTATAATGGTTACAATTTTACGAACATAGAATAATATATCGGTCTAATATAACCTGCTAATTTGATTATTAGAACATATTATTTACTTTTCTTAGTTTGCAGGTAATCTAAATTGCCTATTAAAGAAGTGACAGTTCAAATTACTACTCAAATGACAATCTACTTTATTTTTGTCTTTTGAAATCTTACTTAAATAATTTTAAAAATATAAAATGATGATATAATAATATGATACCTAATATGATAAATTATTAATATTATATTCATAATAATGATAATTCTATTTTCTATCATAATTATTAAATACATTATTAGTATTTATTAATATATTAATTATACCATATGTATGATTAACTAATAAAACATTGTAATAAGATTTTATTACTAATCAATGTAATATAATTCTTATTTTGAATACAATTAGTAATAATGTTATCATATTTTTGAGAAAAAAATACTAACTAGTTTACAAATTTATTTACTTGGTGCATAAATCTTATAGGTTTGATATATATATATATATA
>LTAE01005005.1:13207-24725 GCA_001647135.1 Pontederia paniculata | reverse complement strand
GTAATTCAGATTATCATATTTACTTATATAAATGATTACTAGATAATATACATCATTTTACCAAAATACTCTTTATAAATATTATTAAGTTAAAAATTTTGTATTATTGAATTGAAATTTATCAACTTAAATTATAAACTCACAAATTAATGTATTTAAGTAATTATTACCCTTCAAATTAAAATAATAATAAAATAATCTTTATAATTAATAATAATAATTTATAAAAATATTAGTCTAATTAATAATACTTATAAATAACAATTAGTGCTATATTTTAATTCATAATATGATCATAATAATATAATACTATTTAAATATTATTTAAATAATATTTATTATGGTCATCAATTTATAATAATAATATTATTATTTGTGTTGTTGTTATTATTATATGATGATTTATTTATTGTACTATGTTTTATTTATGGAAGATTTAAAAGGGCGAATATGGAAACTAATATAAATAAAAGATTACCACTTGGGTGGTAATTTGGATAGACACTCTCGTCTTAGGTAATGTGGGTTACCACTTCATAGTCTGCATTGCTAGACAATCCAAATTGTCTACGAATTAAAATAAGTAAACATGGTAATCTGGTGGACTCAAGTAATTTTAAGTTCAAATTACCAATAATCTACAAAGATTACCGGGAGGGAAACACCCCCTTAGTTATTTGATAGCTTGGGTGCTAGGCCTTGTTTTGTCTGTTCCGGAAGACAGAGTGAAGCTGTGACATCCACAAGAATTAGCTAAACCTTGTTTTGTTTTGATATTGATACTTTGATATTTTGCTAATTTGTTAGATTGAAAGGTTGGACTTTTGCTTCATTTCAAAGAAATTGCAATATTTTTATTTTTCTCTATAAAGTAATATATAAATGTATTTAATAGCGAAATTTGGTAGAATAGGTCATGTCGTGTTATGTGTACACAATTTTGTGTTTTTCCGACCCTTCCATGTCGAGTCCATTTTGCGTGTTTGACAACATTGATATAATCAAACATTATAATAATAAATCAAAATCCTGATATAATTTGTAACAATTGAACATTAAACAAATAATATATAATATAGTAACTTGACTCTGTCTAAAAAAAAGTCAAGAGGCTGCACTAAATACTAAAAACTAATGGCACTCTGCTGAGCCCAAAGGCTTCCTGCTCGGTTCCTGAACAGGATGTCTCGAGCAAGTGCAAGCAGAGAGAGGGAGAGAGCTGCAGGATGAGCGGTGATATAGAGAGAGCAAGGAAGACTAACAATGACAACAGTGTCTGAGCAGCAGTGGGTTGCACGGTGGTGGCAGGGAGCAAGCGGCTACAGCAAAGAACAATCTATGGCAGCAGCAAGAGGTGTGAACGTCAGCGGGGTAACAGGAGTGAGAACAATTGCAAGGGCACAACAAAGTAAAAAGCAGTTGTTCAAAGATAGCGCATTGAGAATTCTTGACTTCTCTCCGTGAGTTGGTTGCATGATCACATGACAGAGTCCTACTAAGAAAAACTTGGGATCGGTGGACACATTCGTGTCCACCTATCCCACAGGCCAGCATGTGATCCTATCTCGTGCTGGCCAAAAAATACGTAGAATCACAAGATCCTAAGTGTAGGGATGTAATGTTAACAACATTGGCTGGTTCCATATATCAGTTGACTTGTACTTCGTTCTATTTATGCAATTTGTTTTCTCTTGTGGACTATCTGCCCTTTTACTTGATAATGCCATTTTGAATTACTTACATTGCTTTGGCAACGTTTTCTGTTGCACAAGCTAATTCTGTTTCAGATATATGATTATTGATAATCTCAGTTTATGATTATCTGCCCTTTATGGTGATATATTGCTTACATTCTCGTTTTACTTGCTTTCATGCTATTTTTTCCTTTTTTTTTTGAGAATGACAAAGAGTAACCATCCAATTTGCTTAGAATTTAACAAATTACGTGCAAAGTGCAAGATAGTGCCCCAGCCTTTTGTCCACTTTTTCATCATAATTTTCTTCAATGTTATAATACTCTTGTCATAGCTTAGAATTTAACAAATTACGTGCAAAGTGCAAGATAGTGCCCCAGCCTTTTGTCCACTTTCTCATCATAATTTTCTTCAATGTTAAAATACTCTTGTCATAGCATCTTTTCCCCCGAAAAAGATCCAACCCATATAGCTGGACCCAAATGGACCATAGGAAAACAAAAGAAATAAAACAAGTGCTCGTGGATTGATATCAGGCCATTGTGGTTTTATGTCACCCCATGGGAAGGTCTTGACTCTCCGATATGAAAATGCCAAAGATAACTTGGGAGTCCAAATACCATTATCTAACATTCCCTGACCATTAGTTAACAACTATTGAGTTTTTATTTGAGCCATAGCAAGCAACCTTGTGAACAAAATGGATAGGTTCTTTTGTAGTCCATGCTCCACCCGAAATTTGAATCCTTTGCAAGAGCCCAATAATGCTTGAAAATAAAGTCAGTCTTGCCATAACAGAACATCTCCCTTCCATAAAGAGGAGGGCTCCAAGCGGCGTTTTTGTTCTTCTTTCCCATGATAAAGTATGTCCATAGCAAGTAAAGATCACCGAGAACCATATATCATTACCTTGGCCCATAATTTTCATAATCCAGTTGACAAGCAATGCCTCACTTATGTGTGTGAGCGATCAGATGCCTAGACCTTCTTCAGAGGTTGGCTTTCACAAAACCATGCCAGCAACTGAAGTCCTCTAACAATAAATCAATATATAGTAGATAAGTATAGAAGATAGAATAGGTTTGATCAGAATCAAATAGCCTCCTCAAGATAACAATCTATATAATCATCCCTATAATCATCGCTCCATCTGCTCTACAATCGGGATCCAACTTTGAGTAAGGATTCGGCTATCAAATAATGGGAGCCCCAAAGCAACAAAGGTAGGTTGCATATGTCTGTCTCGCATTGTGCTGCCTAATAATCATCCATTCCTAATGGAATAAAAGAGGATTTTGAGTGGTTAATATGTAGACACATAAAGTTCCCAAAAATGTTAATCATAGATGTTATTTTTCTTCTAAAAAAAATGTTAGTCATAGAGATTCCGTGTGCCTCCAAAATAGATCTTTCTATAGATTATAAGGTATCATCAACATACAATAATAGGGGAATGATAGTACCTTGACTTGGTACCAGAGAAGCTAGACAAGATGCTTGCGCCATAGGTTGAGAAAGCACATTTGTCGAGAGCGTCAATGGCTATAACAAAGAGCACAGGTGCTAGGGGCATCCCTACCTTAATCCATGTTGATGTTGGACCTTCTCACAACATTTATGAGAAAAGAGAAAGAAACAATGCATACATTGTTTTATCCAAGAGATCCATAATGGAGGGTAACCACGACAATAAAGGAAGCTCCATAGGAATGGCTAGTCTGAAGAATCATAAGCTTTGGAGAAATATACTTTTCAAAGAAAATCACGACTATCAAATGGCTTCCAAAATGAAAAAGTGATGGATCTGTCAGAGTTAAAGGTTGGTTGGACCTAATGCACTAACGATCTCAAAACTTCTCATAATCAGTTTATTTGCCAAAGACAAAATGTTGGTTGGACGTGATGCACTAATAATCCGAACTTCTCGTAATTGGTTTGCTAGGATCATGATTGTCAAGATCGCGATCTTGATCATAAGATCTTATGATCTTACCAGGAGTCGGCGATCTCGATCTTAATAAAAAGATCGAATTTGATCCTATCGATCCTACCAGATTAGTTTAATTTTTTTTCTTTTTATTAATATTTTTTTTAAAGAAATAAATATTATAATGGTAATATATTCCATTGTGTTTTTGAAATTTTTTTTAAAGCATTAAAAAGTGAAAATATTGTTTAATTTTTTTTCTTTTTTTTGAATATTTTTCTTTTAAAGAAATAAATGTTATAATGGTAATATATTACATTGTATTTTGAAAATTAATGTTTAAAGCATTAAAAAGTGAAAAATAATAAATATAATTTATAAAATTATTTAAAAATGCTAAAAAATGAGTGAATATATGTTTTTTAATGGATACATATTTAAATATATATATATACATATTAATCTTCACTTTAGAAAATATAAATTATTATAACAATATATTACATTGTAAACTTTATTTTTAAGCATATAGTTTTTATAGTCGCAAAAATTAATAACAAATGTCGCAAAATATTAAGATATATTTAACAAATGACTAAATATATATATTTTAGAAATATTTTTTATTTATAGGTAAGATCTTACGATCTTCGATCCGATTTTACGATTTTTCGATCTTATTATCCCCTTTCGATCCCAGGTAAGATCCCGATTTTGACAACCTTGGCTAGGACTTTCAACCAATAAACAAATGGAGTTAGATAGAGCTATAACTAATCCTCCACTCTTCACCGCTGATTTCTTCAGAATGAGATTAAAAACTTATTCAATCTCTTGAAGCCCTAGTTGGATGAGGCAAACCCCTGGATCATGGCCATTACATTGCCTTTAAGACCAAGTAGGACCCTCTTCCTCCAAGAAGGGGCGCACTAGGTTAGTGGCTTGCTGTTCAGTCACCTGTAGTAATTAACTGCCACCGAATTGTCACTCCCCAGGAGGATAACACCAGGTGAGCTCACAGAAGTAATTCACAACTGCCGCTCCAGCTCGCACACGTCCGGAAACTTCATTTTTGCCCACTTTGATTTGGTCAATGTAATTAGTTCTTTCGATTACCACTGGCATGCACGTGAAAAAATCTGTTGTTGGAATCTCCCTCTTGCAGCCAGACCTGCCGAGATCTTGTTGCCATTGGACTTCTGCTTTCTTGCTATGATTTCTGTGCTTATTGCAGAATAGGGTTCACTCGTGCCTTATTTTTCTCCCATTTAATTAGGTCTTTGTGAATAATTGGTGCAGTTTTTGTGTATGCTATTACTCTTTCAATATATGTTCTATATTTACTTTGTATTGTAGGTTGTATATGCCCAATGAGTTATGAATTCAATTTTTTTAACATATGTTCTCTTTATTGTTTGTAGAGTTGGAAGGCAAGTTGTCAACATACCCTCTTTCATGGTGAGGGTTGATAGTGCAAAGCACATTGACTTCTCACTAACTAGTCCTCTTGGTGGTGGTCGCCCTGGAAGAGTCAAGCGAAAGAACTTGAAGGCTGCAGCAAAGAAGGCAGCTGGAGGTGATGGTGATGAGGAAGATGAGGAATAAGCTCCTTAATTGGTCGTGAAGGAAATATTTTTTCCTTGGTTATCTTAAATAGACATGACTGTCGTAAAGTTTTGCTGTCTAGACATTAATCTTATATAGTTCTGTTCGCATGACTCTACAAATGGTATTTTTGTGCTTATAGTTTTTAGTTACATTTGCTCCAGTTTGTTACTGCGAATTTTACATCTCAGTTTTATTATTGTCTAATGAGACTAGTTGATGCCAACTATTTCCTTAAAACAAAAGTTGATGCCAACTATTTTCTTTCGACGTTTATCAATTTTTTTGACCAAGTTTGTGATGCTCTCTTAGTTTTGTTAGTTCTCTGATTGGTGAGTAGAACATCTTTTATGAGCTCTTCAATCCCTTTGATTTAAAAGCCCTTGTATTTTTTTAGTTCTATTGCCGATTAAATAACTCCACCTATATTTATCGCCAGTCCCAAATCCAGATAAAAGAGGAGGATTGTGTTAGGCCTCGACGGCCAATGTAAAATTCCGTCGAATCTCATGAACATGGATCAACGAGTGCAATGGCGTCGTATGATCTATGTAATCGACTTAACTTAGTGAGATAAGACTTTGTTGTTGTTGTTGTATTGCCTATTAAATATAAAAAATATTACATTATTTTAATATTCACATATTTAAAACACTTTAAAAGTTAGTATATTTATTACGTATGAGTGGACTAGGATGATGAATTAGGACACGTGTTTCATATGCTTCTCAGTTAAATACAGTTTTTTTTTCTATTAATCATAAATATCAAATTTATCCTCAATCTATTTTTACATTAAAAATACGTTAAAAATAAAAATAATTGTAATAATTATATTTAGAAATGTTGTGTTCATATTTTTAATTTTAATTTTTTAATAGTTTTTTCGTACATGAAAGAAAAGAGGATATGATTGTCCGTTAATACTTACTTAAAATTAATTAACAGAAGTTTGAGTGCAAAAAGTTGTGTCAAAGTTTAGGACTAAACTTTATAAATTTAAGATAAAATTAGACAGTGGAAAAAGTTTCAAGAGGTATAACCTAACTTAATCATTTGTAATACCCTGTATTAAAAAAATTATAATATTGCTGTAAGGATCCAAGACAAAAGTCAATAGTTAATCTTATATGGATAAAACATGAACGTGGTCATGAGTTTATATGTAATATTATTCTTTTTCATTCAATACGTGTTTTAAATTCACGCGGGCCATTAATCTAAAGCAAAATTTTTTTTTAATGAATTGGGGCACATGCTCATTTGAACTACGTGGGACGACTTTGAATCCTCAAGAGAGAAGAATTCGTCTAACGAGGACTTTGAGCCCTCAAGAGAGAAGAATGTAAGGACCTAAGGCAAATGCCAAAGGGTTCGTCTCGCAAGATGAAGATGGTCATGGATTTATATGTAAAATCCTTTTTTCCCAATCAAAATGCATTTTAAATTTGTGCGGGTTAATGGGTCCAAAGCGAACAATTTTTTGAATAGATTGATGGTGTTATAATTGCTCTTTCTATTGATTTAAATTTCAAGAATTATTTATAGCCAATGCAAGAATACTATAAAAAATAATATAAACATATGAATTATTCTAATTCGATTATCATAACATATATTTTTAATTTTTATATAAAATATTTATTTGTAAGAAAAAATAAAAAATTAGCTTGCATCATCTTATGTCACAATTCGATAATCCTATCAAAAATAAAAATAAAAATTAATATTTATTGGATAGAATGGAAACTAACACATAACTATCACAATTCAATTATTTAAATTTTATAAAATAGTATATATATTTTTTATATTAAAAAGGTAAAAATGTAGCCACATGGCGATCTCTCATGAAGCGATATATTTATCTATATATATATTAAAAGAAAAATTGATATTTTGTTTTTATATTTTTTTTGTGTTTATATTATATTTAAATGTTATAAATGTTATATAGATTTACAGAAAATAGAACAATAAGATAAATCAGTATTTTTTTTATTTTTTAGTACCACATTTAAAATTAACAATATAAAGAAGAGAAAATTGATTATAAAAGAAGAATATCATTTAATATTTAAAAATAAGGCTCATACCAAATGACATACTCAATATATTTTAATTTTTTCTAAAATTATCCTTTAAAAAATTTAACTAAAAGTTTGTTCTATAAGAAAATATCATTTTATAAAAGTATCTTATAATAAAAAGTTTGTTATATAAGATAATAAATCAAAATAAAAATATAATTATTTATAAAGAGCCTTAACTTCAAATGAAATAAGTAAAACTAAAAGTAAGGTTAAGAAGAGAAATTTTAGCGTTTTGATTTTGATTTTTTTATATTTATATTGTATTATATGCTATAGATATTATATAAATTTTACTGGTAATATACAATACGATAAATATGTATATTTCTATTTTTTGAATTTCATTTTTGAAATTAACAATATAAAAAAAGAATGATTATAAAAGAAAAATATCATTTAATGTTTAAAATAAGGCTCATACTAAATGACATACTCAATATATTTTAAATTTTATTAATTTTATAAATTATCATTAAAAAAATCTAAACAAAAGTTTGTTATATAAGAAAATATGATTTTTATAATAATGTCTTATAATAAAGTTTTGTTATATAAGATAATAAAGTAAAATAAAAAATATAATTATTTACTAATAATATAATTTGAATGAAATAAGTAAAACTAAAATTAAAGTTAAGAAGAGAAAATTTAGCATTTTGTTTCTTAATTTTTTTATATTTGTATTATATTATATGATATAGATGTTATATAGATTTTACAGGTAATATAACAATAAGATAAGTATAATATATATGTATCTTTTAGTCTTACATTTGAAATTAACAAAAAAAAGAATGATTAAGGAGAACCTTAGTTAATCTTTTAAAATCAGACTCATAAGAAATAATATACTCAATATATTTTAAAGTTTATTTATTTTAAAAATTATCCTTTAAAGAAATCTAAATAAAGTTTGTTTTATAAGAAAATAGTATTTTTATAAAAAAATCTTATAATATAAGTTTTGTGATTAAAGATAATAAATTAAAATAATAAAAATATAATTATTTACAAAGAGTCCTAACTTGAATGAAATAAGTAAAATTATAATTAGAGTTAAGAACACAAAAGTTAACATTTTTTTAATTTTTTTATAATTATATTATATTATATGCTAGTGATGTTATATAAATTGTACAGGTAATATAACAATAAGACAAATAATATTTATTTTTTTAGTCCCACATTTGAAATTAATAAAAGAAGAATGTTATTTAATATTTTAAAATAAGGTTCATATCAAATAACATATTGATGAGCGGCTAAAAACATCACTTTTTACCCATCATTCATGTCATATTTTATCGTGTTTTGCATGTCACTTGAGCCTTTCTTGTCACCTTTTTATCAAATTGCAATATTTCTATATTTGACTAACTCATTTTGAAAAAAATATTGCATATCATTATAAAATTGAGTTTATTATGCAAAAATACTGCAAAAATAGACAAACAAGAATTCAACCTTTCAATTCAAATTCAATTCATCATCCTGGATGAAGAAAATCTCCACAATAAAAACGCAAAGAATATTTCCTAATCAAGCCAGCCCCAATTATGAAAATATATTGCGGACCAATTAAGGAAAGAAGACTGTTGAAAGGAATGGAACCACAATTCAAGGGATCCTAATTCAAAAATCAAACCTGGACACTTAAGCAGTTATTGAAGATTATATAGCCCGGACAATTAAGGAAAGAAAAATCACCAATGATTAATTGGAGATTATAACAACCAACCTCGATAGTTATTGGAGATCTCGATCACACGATTACGATGAATTCTCCCTTGATCAGGACACGATGAAGAGGCAACCTAAGAGAGTCTATTTAAAGAGAAGACCAACATCATTCCATAGGGGAGTTCGACCAGAGAAAATTTTGGTGACAACAAGGAAGAAGCCACCTCCAAACCTTTAGTTTTTCTTTTCTAGTTTTCTAATAATGTTCCTACTGTCCCTCATGGGACATACGGGCTTGTTTAATTTATTTCTGAGTCTTTCTGAAGTCCTAGGCGAACTCTGTAGTTGTCATATTTTCTCAGCAATGAATCCGTTTTAGACTCTTTTTTTATTGCAAGTTTGATTTTTTACCACCATGTGCTTAATGCTTGTAAATGATTTAAGGTGACAGTTTTGTTCGCATGATCATCCTCTCAAGTATAGATTTCCCATATGAGCCAAGCCTGGAAAGGATTGCTTGTGACGACGCTTGTGATAACGTTGTGATGAACCTAGAAATCAATTTAGCGTTTTGATTTAACCGAGAAAGAGTTACTTATGGAATGCTTGATCTTTCTCAAGTTAGTGCAACGGAAGTTGGCTAATTATATCGTAAGTCAATTTCGAAAGACTTGCATATTTTTGATTTTATCGAAGTATCACCCAAGGTTGTGTAACCAAGAATTTTGATTTTAGAATTTTCATTGATTTACTGATTCTCTTTATTCGGGTTAAACCCAAGGTTGTGTAATCGAGGAATCTGTCACAACTGTTGAGAATTGAGAAATCCTTGAAGTGGTCATATACCTAAGTCTTCGATCGTTCTTCTTCAACTGAATCAAGCATTGACCGGATCATCCAGGGCCGTGTAACCGAAGGATCTATCACGACTGTTGAAGAACAACTCGCTTGTGATGGACATGTGTGTGTATTCCCTATTTTATATGTCTCACGTCAAGAAGGCCAATTGGTGTGCATTTTCGGGAAGGATTAGTAGCCATCAATAGTTTTGGTAGCAACTATTTAATTGGGATTACGCCTGACCGGGATTGCTCAAGGTCGTGTGACCGAGGAATCTGTCACGACGAGGAGTGTTTGCTAGTGACGATTCACATGTTGAGTTCGGTATCAACCTAGTTCTTGTCTGTACATCATCACCTCGATCAAGCCTTTGCGGGATCCTCTAGGGTTACGTGCAGATGAATCTGGCGTAACAAGGGGAAACATGACAACTTATGACGACCGGTTGTGATGACTCAATAGATTGATTTGAGCATATAGTTTTTAATTGATTTCAGGGGATATTCCTGTGACGACTGTGGATCTTATCCTGAATAACTTCCTCGATCAATACTAGAAAAGTGAGTTCTTGGATTAGATCAGTGAGCAGTGGAATGCTGCATTGTTTTATTCTTTGAATTCCTTATAGATTCGATTCATTTGTTTTTAATGTTTGACAATTACAGAGGAACTTCGGGTGAAACTTTGCCTTGTAAATGCTTTTATCATTGATATTTCCTCTGTTTACTTTCGCACATTTGAAACCCCAAAAACAAACCCCCATCAACAATCATTTTTCTCTTCGGTCTAGTATAGTTGAGTCAGAAATCTTCCTCGAAACCTAATTGACCGGTCTTGTGGATCGACCCCAAAGTGCTACAACTACCCGTGCGCTTGCGGAAGCAGTAGTTGTGTAATTTGGTATTTTATAAATTTCAAAACTTGCCTTTGTAGTGAACAATTAGGTGTCATTAGAGCTGTTATAATCTGTGTTATAGCCAGATCTTTTCTGTTACAACTTGACCTGTTACATGACGCACATCAAATTTTTGGCGTCATTGCCGGGGACTGGTGTCCAACTAATTATAGGAACTCTTCTCTCGATTAAACTAAACTTTTCACTACCATTGTTTATATCATCATTTTTTCTTTTCTTTATTTTTCTTTTACTGAACTGTTGATTGTTGCATGCACAAAACTCTTAGATCTAAAGAACTAGTTCTGATCGATCTTGAGATTGAAAGGACCTTTAGCCAAAGAAGGTGACAACAAAGAAACACGCGATCCAGGACTAGAGCCTAGATTCGACATAGATCTGATTACTGATAATTCAGATCCAATGCTAGATCAAATTGCCGCTAATGTTGGGGATAATAGGCCACTAAATGAATTCACTGCTCCTGGTAACATTGGCCTATCTCCCATTATTGCAAATCCCGAAATTCTAAATCTTGATTTTGCACTGAATCCTGCCCTTGTCGCGGTTGTCCAAAGAAATCAATTTGCTAGCTTAGCTAATGAAGATCCTACTGTAGGATCGGAATGGCACCAAGAGGGAGGGGGGGAGGGTGAATTGGTGTATAAAACTTTTCACTACTTTTGTTATGCTAGATCAGTTAGATTATATTTAGCGGAAGCATATAAATCAAAAGCTAGTAGATAGATAGATAGAGAGAGAGAGAGAGAGAGAGAGAGAGAGA
>LTAE01005005.1:0-12260 GCA_001647135.1 Pontederia paniculata | reverse complement strand
TCAACTGCTCTGGTCGCCCATTGATTGCATCTCAATCAAATGGACGTCCACCCCTGGCATTGAAGATTTGTCAGGAACCTTAAGTCGCCCAAGACACACTTTGGTCGACCGACCTGACTATGCACCACACCCTTCAATTTCTCTGAACTCCTGCTGACTGCACCTCATTCATCTGGCCGTCCACTTTTGGAAATGAAGGCTTGTCAAGATCCTTCGGTTGCCCGCTGCACCATCAGTCGACCGACATGACCCGTGCCATCTCCTTTGGCACATCTGTGGTCGCCCACTGATTCCTCCTGAATCCTTTGGGCGTCCACCTTTCCTCTTCGTGGAAACTCCGGGCGTCCGCTCATTCCACACTGAGATCCTCGGATGTCCGCTCCCTCCTTTGTCAGTACTTTGACCGCCCACTCACTTCCCAAAGAGATCCTCGGACGTCCGCCAAAGCTTCCTCTGACAAGTCTGGACGTCCGCTCATTTCCTTCTGAAACTCTGGACGTCCACTTCCTTCCACTGACATTCTTCGTACGTCCACTGACACCTCGCTAGATTCCTTGGACGTCCACTCCTTCTTCTGTCAGACATCCTGGTCGACCGCTGCTCTATCTCCTCAGCCTTCGGACGACCTCTGACACACCATCGGTCGTCCTCCTATCCTGCGGTCGTCCGATCTTCAACCTCCATCAGATCTGACAAACTCCTGGACGTCCACTTGTCTTCTCATCAAGTCTCTGGACGACCCTTGTCTTCACCTGATTTCCACCAATCGTCCACACTCCCCCTGCTGTCGACCACTCTACTGTCTTACTTCTGCTTTGGTCGTCCACTTCTACTACACCAGAGCCTTCGGATGTCCACTCTCAGCTTTGGAAATCTTTTGGTCGTCCACTGTCTCCACCCTGAGCCCTTTGAACGTCCATTGCCTTCATCCTCAATCCTTCAGTCGTTCGCTCTTTAGCCTCGGGCGATCTCTTCTCTGCTTAGCCAAGACCCTTCTTGGACTAAGTCTTCACTAGGCATCCACTTCTTCTTGGACCGCCCGTTCTCCATCTCTGGTTGTAAGGGTGTTGCCTTTGGTCGCCCATTCTCATCATCGGACGACCTCTCTTGTTAAGTCCTTTGCTTCGGTCGTCCCCTTTATTTCTTTGGCCGACCGTTCAACGTCTGATCCCTCTTCTCATGCATTCTCCTTCAATATTGGTCGACCACTCTATACTCTTAGGACGACCACTGCACACATATGTAGTTCTGATGTATCTTCTGTGTGCATAGGTCGTCCATTCTTTTAGCTTTGGTCGACCTAACAACTTCTGAACCTGAATATCCTATTTCAGAAATCAGCTCAACAAGTTCATTAGTTCAAACTAAGTTCCCTTACAAATTTGTGATCATCAAAACATTCTCGGGATCCTAGATTCAACACCTACAACTCATATATAAACATTTCTTGAGATCATGAATACTTTTAAGATTAATAGTGTTACTAAATGATGCCACAAGGCTACGTTTGTTTTCATTTTCTTTGAGAGATAGGGCTACAACATGGTTGAGATCAAAAGAAGCCAATTTTATTGCTACTTGGGACCAACTGGTGATACAATTCATGGGCGAAATTTTCCCACCGAGCAAAACTATTCACCTAAGGAACCGGATCACAAGCTTCTACCAGAAGAATAACGAGTCATTCTATGAGGCATGAGAGCACTTCAAAGCTTTATTGAGGAGTTGTCCTCATCACGGCTTCGCGAATTGGATGCTAGCATAGACGTTCTATAATGGACTCCTATATCAGAATAGATTGTCTCTTGATGCAGCCGCTGGAGGTTCTTTCGGCAACAAGAGTGTCAATGAAACCTACAAGATCACCAATGATATGGCCCAGAACAACCATGGCATTGCTCAAGACCGAAACAATGTCAAAGAAGTTCAAGTGTGTTCCAACACTGGAGGCTGGGACCAGATCATGCATAAGGTGGAGGATGCCATACATAAAGCATTCAAGAAAATCACCCTCAGCGTTGGTCACCACCAAGCATCACAAGCCGCTTGTGTCGGCACTGGTGACATGAGGTGTCACAATTGCTATTGCCTGTCAAATATCTTCCTTTCAACCATCACCACCCTACTATGTCTAAGACACTGAAGAATAGAAACTGAATGCTGTTATACCTTTCGGTCAGCAAAACCAGCAGAGACCACAAAACAACCTTTATTTTCAAACCTATTACCCTGGTTGGCGAAATCACCTGAATTTTTCTTATCGAAACAACCGTTACCAGCAACCACTAGCTCACCAGTCCAATTTCAGACCGAACAACCAATTCCAAAACACTCAATTCAAGTCATTACCTGCTCCAACCCCATCTGCCCTACAAAATCCAAATGCTGACAACCAACTTGCACTACCCTCTCGTAAGTCTAACCTCAAATTGATGATGGAGAATTTGATGCAACAACATACCTCCCTGATGATCTTTCAGCAACAACAAAGTCAAACACTTCAGCAACACAGTGGGACCATGCAATAATTATTCTCCAAGATCGAGGGCTTGTCCACACACAACAAGATGTTGGAAACCCCAATTTCCCAGCAAGTTGAGTCCTCAGTAAGATGGCTTGGTATCTTTCCAGGTCAACATGAAGCAAATCCTAAAGAGCAGTGCAAGACTGTTGTTCTTCGAAGCGACAAGGAGTTTGAGTCAAGAGGACCGATTAAATTAAGCCACATTTCATCCTCTTTAGCACCTGAAGTCAACCCTAATGAAGAAGAGGAGGATATTGAAGAAAGACCTACAGGCGAATTTCCATCAAGTCAAGATGATAGTCACCATCTGACATCACAACCGGTAGCACAACCATCACCTCCACCCACTAATGATACCGCTTGTGATGATGCTACACTGAAAGATCCAGGGTGACCATCACAACTGATTACCAGCCTGTAGTACCTTTCCTCAGCATTTGGTGAAGGCTCAGAAGGAACAACAATTCACAAGGTTCCTTGAAGTTCTCAAAATGCTTCATGTAAACATTTCTTTCATAGAGGCGATCCAACAGATGCCGACGTACGCAAAATTCTTGAAAGATATCCTTTCGAAGAAGATAAGGATTGATGTTCAAGAGACGGTGTCCCTAGCTGAAGGAGCTAGCACCCGCCATTCTGATTAGACTCCCACCAAAGTTGAAGGACCCTGAGAGTTTCTCCATTCCCTACAAGATTGGATGCTTGAAGGCCAGCAGAGCACTACGTGATCTAGGAGCCAACGTCAACGTCATTCCACTATCTTTATCTAAGAAGATGTGCTCTTGCGAGATGAAGCCTACAAGCATGATTCTACAGTTGGCTGATCGATCAGTCAAACATCTCGAGGGTATCCTTGAAGATGTGCCAATCCGAGTCCGAAAATTCTATATTCCCACCGACTTTGTTGTCCTGGACATGGACGAAGACAACATCACGCCACTAATCCTAGGTCGTCCATTTCTTGCTATCATCGGGACAATAATCGACGTGAAGAATGGAAAGTTACCTTTCAATATTGGCGAGGACAAAATCGAGTTCAATATAAATAAGGTGTTGAAATTTCCTGATTTTGAACGTGACGCTTATTTCTCTACTGAAGTTGTTCAAGAGACCGTTGAAGAAATTTCAGCCAATGCATCTGACTGATCCTCTGCTGAATTGCTTAATCAACCATGAAGAGCAATCCCAAGATCCAGACCTTAAAGACTACAAGAAGATCTTAGATGACAAGGAAAATTCTAAAGAAATTAAAGTTGAAAAGCTGTTACAAGTGGTGTCATAACCACCGTTACCAGCAGCATTACCACCTGTGTCACAACCTGCTCGTGACGACAGAAGACTGCCAAAGGTAGAATTGAAGAGATATGAACAGGTGGATATGGTATTGAATTGGGAGAAGTGTCATTTCATGGTACGCGAAGGTGTGGTTCTCGGCCACATTATCTCCAAGAATGGGATCGAAGTCGACAAGGAAAAGGTGGAAGTCATTGAGAAGCTTCTTCCACCTACAAACGTCAAGGGAGTGAGATCTTTCCTTGGACATGCAGGTTTCTATCGTAGGTTCATAAAGGATTTCAGCAAGATTGCGAAACCACTAACGCAATTGCTGCAGAAAGATGTGAATTTTCATTTTGATCAATCATGCCTAGAAGCTTTCGAGAAAATAAAGACTGCCCTTACAACTGCGCCGATTGTCAAAGCACCTAATTGATCTCTCTCTTTTGGGATCATGTGCGAGGCAAGCGACTTTACAACTGGAGTTGTTCTGGGGTAGATGTTGACAAAGCTCACCATGTTATCTATTATGCTAGCCGAATCCTAGATCCGACTTAGATGAACTACAACACCACTGAGAAAGAACTGTTCGCCGTAGTGTTCCCCATCGACAAGTTTCAACAATATTTATTGGGCTCCAAAGTTATCATCTACACCGATCATCAAGTTTTCGACACTTGTTGATGAAGAAAGAAGCAAAGCCATGACTCATAAGATGGATTCTACTTTTCCAAGAATTCGACTTGGAGATTAGAGACAAAAGTGGTTCTGAAAATCTTGTTGCTGATCATTTGTCCTGGCTCTATTTTCAACCAGAAGTGCTGTCACAACCAGAGTAACAAGTAGTGTCTACAACCACTGTCACCAGCGCTATCACAAGCGGTGTCACAAGTGCTATCATGACCCATTTGTGATGACTTTTCTGATGAGAACTTATATGCCTTATTAAACCCAAATCTTCCATGGTTCGCTGATATCGCTAATTTCTTAGTAGCTGGAGTACTGCCACACAGGATGAGTCATCAATTAAGGAAACACTTCTTTTCTGAACTCAGACATTACTATTGGGACGACCCTATGTTATTCAAGAAATGTGCGGATGACCTATTCCGAAGATGTATCCCTAAAGAAGACATCCACGAAGTAATTAAGCACTGCCACTCATCCCCTTATGGTGGCCATGGTGGCATGTAAATGACAACTACCAAAATTCTTCAAGAAGCTTCTATTGGCCTTCATTATTCAGAGATGTCTACAAGTATGTTGCTTCCTGTGATAACTATCAAAAGAGTGGCAACATTCCAGAAGACATAAGATGCCACTCAAGGGCATTCTCGAAGTGGAGCTGTTCGATGTGTGGGGGATAGACTACATGGGTCCATTCCCCAACTCAAGGCGATACAAATATATCCTTGTCGCCGTCGACTACGTTTCTAAATGGGTCGAAGCTTTTCCTACTATTCTTGTGACTCTAAGACTGTGTAGAGACTCTTCAATCAGAATTCCTAAAGTCGTCATCAACGATGGAGGGGAGCACTTCTTGGAGAGGCAACTCGAGAATTTGTTCTACATGTATGGAATCTTGCACAAGGTCGCAACTCCTTATCACCCACAGACGAGTAGGCAAGTCGAGGTATCCAATCAATAAATCAAGACCATATTGGAGAAGGTGGTTACAAAATCACGGAAAGATTGGAGCAGCCGACTTGATGAAGCACTATGGGCATACCGCACGGCCTACAAAATGCCATTAGGTAGAACTCCTTATCGACTGGTATATGGGAAATCATGTCACTTTCCTATTGAATTGCATCATAAGACATATTGGGCCATCAAGGAGCTTAACCTAGACATGAAGACCGTGGGAGAAGCAAGGATGTTACATCTAGACGAGCTAGAAGAATTGCGCCTTGATGCATATGAGAACTCGCGAATTTACAAAGAATGCACCAAGGTTTGGCATGATAAAAAGATTCTGAAGAAGCGATTCAAAAAAGGAGATCAAGTACTCCTATTCAACTCCCGTTTCAAATTATTCCCGGGAAATCTTAAGACCCGATGATCGGGTCCATTCATGGTGACTAAGGTACTCAGCTATGGAGCCCTAGATCTTGCCAGTCCCCATAGGAGAACATTCACAGTGAATGGGCATAGGGTTAAGTTGTACCATGGAGTAGACGACGGAGAAAATACATCACTAGTGGAATGTCATCACCTGGAGGATCCGCTCGTGATACATCTTGAATAAACCGAGAGTTCAGCAAAGTCCAGCCAAGGACTATAAATAGGGCGTTAACTGGGAGGCAACCCAGGGTTTCATTTTACCTTTTTCTTTTTATTTTAGGTCATAAGATTGGAGGCATAATTCTGAGGTGTCACACACAAAAGCCGACAAATTTATGATGCACAACAACCCATAAGCGGTGGTAAGTCATTTTATAATAATGAAATTTTCGAGTCTATGTTTTGTACAGGCTACAAGTAACAAGTCAGTAAGGAGCCAGTATTGATGCACCACTTGTGATGAGTCTGATTGTGGATCGAGTCCGTTCAGAACCTGATATTCAAACACTTGCATCAAAAAACAAGCTTGCAGTGACGTGTTGGTGGAGTCAATTAAACCAGTTGTTGTCAACCAACTCAAACACGGATTTGCAATCGTCTTGGGACTCAGCGGCATTCGAATTTAAATAGATTTCATATCCACATGCACACACCATCATCACATCAGTTGCATCGGCACAGAGATCGACGAAATAAATGACTCTTTTCACAATCTCATCACTGCCTTCCATCACAACCGCAATAATCACCACCATTCATTACAACCACCCTCATCACCGCTTTCCAAATCGCCTTCGCCTATATAAAGACCCCACGTAAAACCCTAACCCCACCTTACCTTGCCGCCTAAACCCTCTTCCTGAACCTTCACCTCCCCGAGCACTTGATCCTTGTTTCACCATGAAAAGAGCCACATGATTTTGTTCTTTCTCTTATGTTCACGACCTGTTCTTCCCGAAAAGATGGTGTCCACATGCTGCCAGAAGAAGAAAAGGAACATATAACAAATGGAAGAAAATCATGAAGAAGGTCGTCTCTCGTCCCAGCACCGACAAGCCTCGCACCATCGACCGGGAGGAGAAGAGATCGAGGAAGATAACATCTCCCTCATCTTGCGAGCGGTGAAGAACTTGAAGCCTCAAGAGAAGGGCGAGTCATCACAACCGATACCACCCAACACCAAGCCGCCGCAAGTGATGACCACATCCACTGAAGTTGAGCCGGTGACCACAGCAACAGAGGCCGAGAAGACAAAGGAGATCCCATCGCCTCGGCTCCCTGCTCCCTGCTATGATCCTAACTCATCATCACCAGAGGAAGAGTCGAAGGATGCCTCTCCCGAGACTGGATTTCAGATGCCCCCGGAGTCGCCACAACCATCGCATCCGCCCTCTCTGACACTTCCACTTCCATCTCATTCCCTTCCACCCGTACCCTCATCATCAAGACCACCACCATCACCATTATCCCTTGCTCTCTCACCACCAATCCCTCCAACTAATCCCACCTACCCCCGCTTCACCTGTACCATCTCCAACCCAACAGCCATCACAACCTTCACCACCTGTAGAACAACCATCACAACCTTCACCACCCGTAGAGCAAACACTGCCACCATCACCACCCTCATCAGTTTACACCCTTGTAACCACCTCTTCCAATTCTACTCTCCCTTCAGCGCATACTCCGAAGGACGAAAGGAAAGCTCCTCCTTGTCACACTATGACTCCACCAAGTCAAGCCGTGCTCCTCACTGCCAAGCACGAGCAACACTTCCGAAAGATCAAGAACTTGGACTTCTAGGCTACCCGTTATCTCCACGACATGATGCTATTTGAGTTGGGTATTTTGGAAGATGTGGATACTGCACCAGCCGCATCGGCACAACTAAGTTTTTCTTCAGCAACTGGCCAAGCTATCCACGCCTCTCCATCGAGTTTCTGAGCGCGTTGCCGATTGAGAAGCAACCCGACTGCGATAACTTCATCCACTTCCGGCTCTACAACCGAGGCTTCTTGTTGACACTTCGAGAATTCAACAAAGCACTTGGCCTCACAACCATCAGCCTCCGATCACCACCAAAATACTTCAAGCGCCAAGAGGTTTGGGAGTGTCTCACCGGCAAGAAGAGTGTCGACTTCAAGAAGACGAAGTCGATCTCCATCCAAAACCCAATTTTCAGGTATATACAAAGGGTTCTCTGTAATACTATCTTTGGCAGGAGCAATTCCGAATAGAAAGTCCGCGAGTCTGAGTTGTTCATCTTGGGGGGATGATCAAAGGAGTGCAGATCAATTTCGGCGCCCTTCTCCTGAACCACCTGATCAAGCTATCTTCGAGCACCACCGACGCCATCTGCATCATCGGTCTCATCACACCCATCGCCATAAGCCTCGAACTGAGTCTCGAGGGACTCCGGCCGGCAAAGGGAAGCGGCTACAAAGGTTGTGGTAGGACACCATGGTATATCACTTCTCTCCACTTTTTGTACAACCATGGTGTATTTTGCTGTGTTTTTCTATTTTCTTGGATATTTTTTCTTTTGTATCTTTTATTTTCTTGAGGTATTTTGCACTTTCTAGGTTCGGAAAATTTTGGAAGCACAAAGGTAAGACTGTGAAAAGCTGACACATGTAATCTCGAGATATGAATGATAAAAATGACTTCTTTCTGTTCTATCACTAACCCTTACTCTTGACATGTATCTTCTCTAACTACTTTGAAATTCCCTTGTTTGTTTCTTTCTTTGTTTCTTCTTGCATTGATTAGGGAGAACTAGAGATATTTAACCTACTTGCATTCCTGTCCTTTGTAAAATCACCCTGATGCGTGCTAAATTAGTCATGTTATTTATAGCATATTTGGTCCAAATTTCACTCATTTCTACATTGCACGCATCATTTTATACACTTCTTTGCATTTATTTATTTTCAAATAGGAAACTACATAATTTGTGGAATTTTATTGTCTAGAAGGAAAGAGAACGAAGAGACAAAGACACTGAAAAAAATGACACTCAAATCGGAGTTAAAATGACCCGGAATCGTGATTTGAAGTTGGGCATATTTGCAAGGCTATCAACCACGGTCGTGACAAAAAGTCACGGCCCGTGACATACTAAAAACGGCTAGAAACCCGGTTTTCACGCCCCAGAACTATCACGGCCAGGGAGGTTTTTGAGCCTTTGTCACGGCCGTGACAAGCTTGTCACAACCCGTGACAGCCCCAGAAATGAGTTTTAGCCTCCAGAAATCATTCTTTACCTTCGGTCACGGCTGTGACACCCCTGTCACGGCCCGTGACAATTCCAAAAGTGATTTCTTTGTTTTTCTTCGGTCACGACCATGACAAACCTATCACGGGCCGTGACAATGTGTGAAAAAGCGTATTTTCATGATTTTGATTCTGTTTCATGTCCTTTTTCGACGGTTTTGATTTTTTTTTGAAGCTTGATCTTCTCCTGGATGATTCTTATCAAGTCTAGGGTTCTTCTAACCTATAAATAACCCTCAAAACCTCAAAGAGGGGATGTTCTTCAAGCCTGGGATGTTCTAAATGCCTGAAAGTGCCTACACGTAGATGAGAAGATGAAGTGCTCCAGCAATCTTACCGAAGAGTTTTGATTTTGAATCTTTTGTGTATCTTCCCTCTTTTATTATTCGAATGATGAACTCTCATGTTTGTTGTTAGATCTATATTTTGTGGAGAATTTCTATTGTAAAGAGAAAACTGGATAAACCCTAACTTTTCATATTAATTTAAGTTTACTCAATCTTTTATGTGTATGCATGTGATTCTTCATGCCTTTCATATATTCTTTGATGTCATGATCTGTTAGCATCTTGGATAGGAATAACCTGTTTGTGATTTTCTCTGGATTTTATGAATTGATCTTTGAATTTTATTCATGACATGTCATACCATATTTTATACACTTCTTTGCATTTATTTATTTTCAAATAGGAAACTACATAATTTGTGGAATTTTATTGTCTAGAAGGAAAGAGAACGAAGAGACAAAGACACTGAAAAAAATGACACTCAAATCGGAGTTAAAATGACCCGGAATCGTGATTTGAAGTTGGGCATATTTGCAAGGCTATCAACCACGGTCGTGACAAAAAGTCACGGCCCGTGACATACTAAAAACGGCTAGAAACCCGGTTTTCACGCCCCAGAACTATCACGGCCAGGGAGGTTTTTGAGCCTTTGTCACGGCCGTGACAAGCTTGTCACAACCCGTGACAGCCCCAGAAATGAGTTTTAGCCTCCAGAAATCATTCTTTACCTTCGGTCACGGCTGTGACACCCCTGTCACGGCCCGTGACAATTCCAAAAGTGATTTCTTTGTTTTTCTTCGGTCACGACCATGACAAACCTATCACGGGCCGTGACAATGTGTGAAAAAGCGTATTTTCATGATTTTGATTCTGTTTCATGTCCTTTTTCGACGGTTTTGATTTTTTTTTGAAGCTTGATCTTCTCCTGGATGATTCTTATCAAGTCTAGGGTTCTTCTAACCTATAAATAACCCTCAAAACCTCAAAGAGGGGATGTTCTTCAAGCCTGGGATGTTCTAAATGCCTGAAAGTGCCTACACGTAGATGAGAAGATGAAGTGCTCCAGCAATCTTACCGAAGAGTTTTGATTTTGAATCTTTTGTGTATCTTCCCTCTTTTATTATTCGAATGATGAACTCTCATGTTTGTTGTTAGATCTATATTTTGTGGAGAATTTCTATTGTAAAGAGAAAACTGGATAAACCCTAACTTTTCATATTAATTTAAGTTTACTCAATCTTTTATGTGTATGCATGTGATTCTTCATGCCTTTCATATATTCTTTGATGTCATGATCTGTTAGCATCTTGGATAGGAATAACCTGTTTGTGATTTTCTCTGGATTTTATGAATTGATCTTTGAATTTTATTCATGACATGTCATACCACACATAGATAGCATCCAGGATAGGAATATCATAGTGTGAGGTATGTGACATTAGCATCCTGGATAGGAATAATTCATAGTCCAGGGCATCCATCTTTATGCATCTCAATTTACCTGCTAGGTTAGATTGTCATCCTGAATAAGAGCATTTGATCATTTAGCCTTGGGATAATTGGCCATCCTGGATAGGAAGTCATATTTATAGGAAATCCTAATCCTCTTAAAAGTTGGCAAACTGAATTTGATTTAATAAAATCTCTTTTTTTTCTTAATTATTCATCCTGGACCACTGCTTGTTGACATTAACCTTTTGAATTTTATTTTTTATTTGATCTTTTATCCTTTTCATAAAAGACCCTGTTATCTCCTATTAGTTGGTGAAATTAGATATATAACAATACCAATCCTTGTGGGATCGACACTCTACTCACTTTCTCTATTACATGGTACGACTAGTGCACTTGCTAGCGATTTTGTCTGCATAATTAATACACATCACACTCAGCATCCCTTTATGAACACAAACACATCTAACACTTTATTTTTGGATCAAAGTTCAGGCAGAAACTTGACACTTACCACAACAGCCCTTAGATCTTTGAATTTGATTATTCAGGTAACAGTTCAATCCTCCTGTTTTTCCCCAAGGTAGATCAAGAGTAAAAATAAGAGTGAGAAAAAAATCCTCCATATCTGAAAATCGAAGTCAATTTTTTGCATCACAATCATCGTCACAACCAGCATCACCACCCAACTTGTAATACCACTTGTGATAACTGTAAAACATCTGAGTCTAAGTGATCAAGAGGGTCAGTCAAACCCCATAGTTAAAAAGAGGATTAGTCTAAACCTAAAAAAAGAAAAGATGGTTAGTTGAACACCATTGAGCACTGATGCGAAGTGTGGGGTAAGGTAGAAGATGACCACAGGTTAGGGGATTAACCAGAATCGATCTTCTGTAAATATTGTCTTCACTTCAAATTTTAATATTTATAAACCTATGCACACTCCTATTACCGCAAGTATACGGCAACGTTGAGTACTTTAGGTATCGATCCACAGGGACACTTCGCTTTCACGCTTCTATTACTGCTATCCCACAGTCAAGCTTTCGCGGTTAGGGGACTTGACACTAAAAGTCCAAGCCCTAACTGGAATAAGTGAGGGGTAATCAACATAAATAATATTTTTAGGTTTTTAAATATAGAAAGGAGAAATTAAAAGAAAGATAACTTCAATGATGAGAGGACACCAGGACCATGGGTTCACCTCTGAATCACATCCATCTACTCTTTGTCGTGAAATCGTGTAAAGTCGTCCAGGCCCTTACACCACGGGTCAAGGCAACCCCGCTCTCGTGGTGATTGCTCTACCTTTTACCTTCCCGCTCTCGCGGTGGAGGCTCAAGGCTTGACCAAATGTAATCTCGCCATGGTCACACTCTCTCCCT
>LTAE01005004.1:1253-19881 GCA_001647135.1 Pontederia paniculata | reverse complement strand
GAGAAGCCAGAGAAGATCATACCCGAAGCCTTGAGCAGAATTCTGATTTTTCGGAGGCCAAAGCTAAAGCCAAGAGTTGAAGATCTTCTGCAGAGATCCATAGTTTGCTTTCTTCTTTCTTTTGGAAGAACTATTATCTATTTTAGTTATCTTTGTTAGGAATTTCTGAACCTGTTTTGGATTGAAGTTTAATGATTTGTTTCTCTTAGAATACGATTGTTGTCCTTAATGCTTTCTTTTCTCTGTGATGATCATGAGATTCTTTTATTGATTGTTTAATATAATTGATTTCATTGATCTGAGCAGTAAAGAGGATTCATATTTGAGTTTAAAGTCATAGCAATTCGTGTCACAATCTGATTACTCATGGGAGATTCAGATTGTGTGGCCTGTTGATAGACTTGTTTAAGCGGTCAACAGTTTAAGGATTGCAAAAATAAAGCATCTTAGGTTTAGATTGATTTAGGGTGGATTCGTTTGAACGTCTCGGTTAATCTGAAGTTGAGATAGTTGATTGCGCCTGTTTAGAGGATCATACTTTAGGCAATTCTTAGTCCATCATTAGAAGCAATTCTTGTCAATCTGAATTAGTGTTGAAAGTCCTAAATCTTCCAACTTAATCTGATTTGATCTCATCTGACCTCATCTCTGAAATTTTATCTTTTCTTATCTTTTCATCTTTGAATCAAAACTGAAATTAAATCTTTTATCTATTACTTTTGGAATTAGATAAGGCTAGGTTACATTAGTCCTTGTGGGTTCGACATCCTTACTCTTTACACTTTATTACTTGAACGACTAGTGCACTTGCTAGCATTTGAATTTGCATGTCAGCATTTTTCGCATCAATAATCCCAACGTGTTACATAAGGTAGATATTGTATAATTGTTCGGTTTTCCACTATTTTTTCCATCCCTCTATGTAAACAGCCCAATATGGGTTCACAGTCAATAACATCTTCACCTCGAGAGTAACGATCAATCGAAGAACATCATGCATTGATGGGTGTTAGAGGACCCATATTAACTATCATGAGACCCCAAACAGTTGATAATAATGACTATAAGTATAGGAAAGATAAAGAACCCTATTTTTTAATTCCTATGATGCGCTTGGAGCTTATCGTCAAAAACGAATTAGTTTAGTTAGTCCTTTGTGGCTCCGATGGAAACTAGATCGGTAATGATTCCTCTGGCATTACAGCCTTTACCACAATGATGTTTTCCATAGATCAAATTATTTCGTAGATTGGATTTCACTTGACTGTCTACGGCTCCATTGTGTGTGCATAGAAATATCCCATTTGTTTCTCGATAATAGATGGGAAACATGCTCAATATCATTTGATGGAATAGCTGCCTCAGCTCCTTGTTGTTTGAAGAACCCCCAATTCAATTGGGCTTTTTACACGAAAATCAGGGAACTAAAAAAATAAGAAAAATAGAAAAAATATTTTTTTTCTAATTATAAAAGTTTCAGAAGAAAAAACAAATGGGTCATCAAAACAATTCTACTTATAAAACTAATGAGCTCCAAGTAGTTTATCGGACAAATTGATAAGTGAGGCATTCCCCGCCCACCAAGCGAAAATGGTGGTTTCTTGGTCACGATAGCAAAAGCTAAAGTTCCATTAAAGAGTGTTTCCACATCGTAGAACCTCCTCGGGGAATATAAGGTTTTCATGAGGCTGATCATGAGCCCCTATCCAAGCACGAATACCTTTATTTAAGAGAATATTTTTGGTGTAGAAAGTCTCAAATTCCGGATCTTCTGCTGCACAGATTTCTTGGGAAATTAATCATAAGCATGTAGGTTCAGAGCCAGACTGACTACCCCAATAGCACTCATCCATAAACCATTTACTGGTACAAATAGCATAAAGAAATGTAACCAATGTTTATTGGAAAAAGCAACCCCAAAGATTTGGGACCAAAAGCGGAAGATATACTTAAGACTTTCATGAAATGTGAAGACCTCAAATATTTCACCATAAAGTAATGTCTCTTTATTTTCAAGGGTAAGACCACCGCTTCTAACTCCAGGTCATGCATGGGCTAATTTACTTCATGCTTATTTAGTTGCCTTGAAGCATACGCCATGAATTTTCCATGTTGCATGAACACACAATTGAGACATGTACCACAGGCATCACTATACACCACATACCCACCACTTCCAGAAGAAATCGTGAAGATTAGAGTTGTCAATGGAGACTTCAACTTTTGAAAACTTTGTTCGCACTTCTAGGACAAGACGAACTTTGTTCCCTTCCTTGTTAAATTCATCTTGGAGTCGATCTTTGAGAAGTCCTTGATGAATTGCTTGTAATATCTTGCAAGTCCTAAGAAGTTGTGAATTCCTCCCTTGTTCTTTGGTGGTGTCCAATTGGATACTACTTCCACCTTAGCAGGGTCCATAATGATTCCCTACTTAGACATGATGTGCCCAAGGAACATGATCTTATCCAACCAGAATTCTCTCTTGGATAACTTTGTGTATAACTAATGCTGCCACAAATTTCCAAACATGATTCTAAGGTGTTCCTTGTGATCCTTTGGGCTCATCGAATAAATCAAAATGTCATCAACAAAGACAATGATGAACTGATCTAAGTAGTGTCTGAATACCCTATTCATCAAATCCATGAACGCCGCAAGTGCACTCGTCAACTCGAATTCATAATGCCCAACCTTGATTGAAAGGCGGTCTTTGGTATGTCCTCCTTAGTGACCTTGAGCTGACTGCAGCCACTCCTCAAGATCTTAAAGAAAACAAATACCCTTTATAATTGATCAAGAATGTCATATATACACAATAGTGGATACTTACTCTTGATCTTGGCCTTGTTGAGCATCCTATAGTCAATGCACATCTTGATGGAGTGTCCTTCTTCTTCACAAATAAGATCGGAGCGCCCACAAGTTGAGGCACTCGGCCTAATGAATCCTCTATCCAAAAGCTCTTGTCTATGTTCCAGTTCGAGCTGTCGATCGATGATCAGAGAGGCCTCAATCCAATACATCTTTCGACAAGCTCCCTAGAGGAATTCATTGGTCAAAATTGTGCCATCCAATATGATGTTTTGGAGATCGGAGTTGTTACTAGTAGCATCTCTATGCGAAAGTCCACATCTTGGTGTGCGGGCAATCTTGAGATATCTTCTAGAAATATAACTAGGAAGTCTCTGCCGACCTCTAGTTGTTGGGGATCCTTCTCCTTGGACTCAGTGTTGATGATATTGGCAAAGTATCCTCTACATCTTTCTTCAAGCATTTGATGTGCTTGATAACTTTCTTCTTCTTGCATAGCAGTAGTATATCATGGTACAATAACCAGTCCATACATAAGATAATATCATAGTCCTTCATAGGTAGGACGATCATATCTGCTGGATAGTCCTTGACCTCCACTATGATAGGTTCATTTGAGATGTACATAAATGCATGGAGGGTGCACATGGGTGTAGTTATGTCCATGGTGTATCTCATATCATGTGTTGGCAAGTTTAATGCAATAGCACAATCGTGAGATATGAACGAATGAGTAGCACCTGAATCAAACAGTATAGGGGTAGAGAATGCAGTTAGAGAAACGGTACCTCTGATGATGTCAACATTATGCTGAGTAGCGCCAGTCTCCATATTGTAGGCCTAAGAAGCACACCCCACCATGTGAAAGAATACCTCTAGGAGACGCTACGAAATCATACTTATCTTGACTTTTAGGTTGACTACTTGACCAATCAAAAAATGCGGAATGAATAAAGATTTAAAACTCTTTCCATATAATAAAATGTGCAAAAATATGAATCATATTTAGGGTCACAGCATCATCTGATAAACTAATACAAGCTAATAGGAAAACTAAAGAGACACCTAATACTTAGGACCATTGACTCATGTCCAAGTAGCATCCATCACGAACTTTTGTTGCCGCATGTGCCACCGACCATCATGACACCTCAAATTGATGCATGCATATGTTTTAGGGCCTGCATTAGACATAATTTTAAGTCATTCTAGCATAGCATGCATCTATTTTTATCTTTATTTGTTTATATTGTTTCAAGTGCAAAATCTACTCTTGTTTAGTGTTCATTTTGTAGGAAATCAGTTGGAGAGACTAAGGAGACGCTTAAATGGACCCGACATTTTAAAGGAGCTTATTCTTGACAACATATTGCAATTCTAGGACCCTCACGGGTCATGATAGCCTATTACAGGCCGTGATGAAGCAAAATAAGTTGCACTACAGTCCGTCACGAGCCGTTAGGCAAAGTTATGACGACTCCAGTGAGCCAAAAGATTGCACATCAATTTGTCACGAACCATGATGAAGCATTACAAGTCGTAAAGCCAGAGGTCATGACCTCAATGGTGACATAATGACCCATAAAACTACCATAATTCATAACACAGATCATCATGGACTGTAATAGTTCGTTACAGGTCATTACTTGGTATTTCATGGAGCGTGACTTGACACTACGACTTCGACAACAGCGGCCAATGCAAAGTTTATGATTGCCCACCTCAATTGGTAGAGAAGTTAATCAATAAATATTGCCCACCTCAGAAGTCATCAAAACTGAGAAACGAGCTAAGATCCTTTATGTAGGAGGATGACGAAACACTATTTGAAGCGTGGGACCGATTAAAGGAATTAATTGTTGGTATCCCCGATCATCAAATTCCTCTATCGCAGCTACTTGAGGGCTTTTACAACGAGCTTTGCCAAAGCGACAAGGCCAAGCTGGATGCCTCAGCAGGCGGCACTATCGTCGGCAAAAAATGTCCAAATGAGATTTATGAACTTATCGAAGTTGTAGCACTCAACATTTGGAGGACTAAATAGTCTACGTGAGCAATGATGGTGTAGTGGCTCAGCTTGAGTTCATTGAATAAGAAATTTGATATGTTCATGAGCATGGCAAACCCGAACAACGCAAGTGGATGAGCAAACATCAACAATAACTATCCTGAAGGTAATCCCTCCAACAAAAACGTTTGAAAATGCTAACTTTGTTTACAATTCTTTCATAAATCAAGTAACGGGAAACATATAAATCCAAGTTGGAGAAATCACCTAAACTTCTCATGGAGACAAAACCTAGGACAACATCCTCCCCCAACAACCTCCATAGCTTGGAGCAACAATTTCAGCCTCTTCAAAATTCAACACTTTCAGAGAACGAGAGTAACTAGGAGTAGCTGATGACAAGGTTCATCTCAACTATGGAGACCAAGATAAGCAACAATGATGCATTCATTCAAAACTTGGAAATTCAAATTGGACAAATAGCAAAATCTTTAGCTAAGTGCACACTAGGATCTGTCCCGACCAACACCGAGAAGAATCTTGTCATCCTCCAGAAAACTTAATCAATAGAGAGGTAAGAGTCAAGCTAAAGACTAGAAATTAGAACTATTTTCCCTAAACTCTATCTCCTTAGTTAGATTTCTCTTTTTCTTGAGCCATCTTAGAGTACTGATCGAGTCATCAAGGCATCTGGTTGCCTTATTCACCCGAGTTTTTTGCCCTAGCAAATGTATCCTCTTGCATCACGGGTTGTTATATGACATCATGGGTTGTGAGACCCGATGTTATGCCTTGTAAGATGTTATCATGGCCATTAACAAAATTTCATAAGCACTTAAAGCCATCACGGGGTGTGATACCCCAACACCGTCCATAATACCTAAAGGCCGCTATATCCTTTGGAGCTCACGAGCGGTGATATCTCGTCATGGACTCGACAACGAGACCCTTTTCTAACCCAATTTTCATCATGGGCCGTGACATGATTTAACTGACCGTAAATTGAATTCTTGGAACTACATCTGACACATAATGAGCAGTGACACCTCATAAGACTCGAAAGTGAGACCTCCTACAAACCACTAAAATGTCATGGGTCGTAACTTTGTGTAACAAGTCGTAAGTTAGAATCTTAACTCGTATAACTTGCAAACCACAACCAGTAACCATCCTTCATGACCTCATCAGGACGACATTTTAGAGGTCATATATTCGGCACGCCCCATGATCACATGTCATGGGCCATAAGTCATCCATGATAGTCGACCACCAACTGAAATAATACAATGATTAGTTAACGTATATTTGATACTTGTAATCATTTATGGTTTATTCTTAATTAATAGTTAATATTGCTAATTGATAGTTAATAATTGTTATATTGTCAATTTAATGATAATTGTATGGTGATATTAAAATTGATATGGTACATGATATTGATTATGGTTTATTTGTTGAAGTATAAATTTATTGATATCATGTTACATACTTTTAGTGTTGATTGTAGTATTGATTATAGAATTGATTGTATCATATATAGAAGAGATATTGCATGGACAACTGTGATTAAATTAAAAATTGATACTTATAAATTATAATTATAATTGGCTTATTTGAAGACTTTATTGTATTGATACCTGAATGGATCGTATTGTTGGGTGCTAATCATATCTCGAGATTTTTTTTTCAAATTATTAATCATATCATGGGGTGTTAATCTCATCCCATGATATTCTCAAAATATTGATCCATAACCCAAATGTGTTGTATTGTGGGGACTAAGAGTTACTTAGACTTATCCAGCCTTATTAACATCGAGATAATCGATGTGATAATATCACATATTAAAAAGACATATTTGGGACGAATATATGGGGACCTTTGAAAAGTGATAGGTGAAAATTTTAAAATATCATGTCATATATAATAAAATAAATTATATAAAAAAATTTTATTTATTTTAGTTATTTATAAATTATTGATCATTGATATTGTATTATTATGTACCTACGAGTACTTATTAATATTTATAATATTATTGATAACTATAAAAATCAATATTATAGATAAAATCAAATGACAATAATAATGATCACTATAAGATTGACATTGATTTTTGTGGAGTAAGAGACACGTCTTGCCTTTCTTTTCGGTAAATAGAGATATGTCTTGCTTGTTATTGATTATTGGCAACGACTGATATTAAAGAGACAAATCTAGCATATTATTTATTGACATTGGAAAAATTAGTATACTAAAAATTATAATTACACTAGAAAACTGAGACCTTATATCCTAGTGATTACTGAGATATATATTTATTGATATGATATTTTGAGATTAATATTAAGTTTCTAAAATAAATGACTGCATTTTGTATCGAACAAAGAATTGCGTTAACACAGTTCTTATAATTTTTTTGTCCTTATTAAGCCTTATAATAATCATGTTTATTATTAATGAATTTTTTTGTTGTTCATAATCTTATATTGTATATTCATAATGTTTCCAAGATCACCTGACCATGTGTAATAATGATTCAACCTCCTGTCGAAAATGAACTTTTAGGTGTTACATAAAGAGCAAGCAGGTCCAAAAACCATGTCAACCAAATAGGCTGAAGATGCCGTTATAACAGATAAGAAATTAATAAAAAAATATCTTCCCTCACAAGTTAAACACGTCGGCCAAATTTGAGGGCTACATCCAATCTCTGGCCTATGGATCTGAGCATGCAAAATACATAAACGCAGAAACTTTACAAAATTAAGGCGCTGGCACAAGCAAATACTGGGTGATGAGAATTAAATGTTTAAGACACCTTTTATAGATGTTGCAATGATAAATGATATAGGACCCAAGTGTGTACCAAATAATACGACTTCTACAAAGTATACAGAGGGTGACAAAGTGCAAACTCTATAAATAAAGCAAAACAAAGAAAAATTTCCATGAAAAAAAATATGAAATGATATTCTAGGAAAGAAACCAGATTGCCAGGGCCAAATGAAACATGTCCAATTTTAACAACGGAGAGCATTGCAAAAATTGACAGCTCTTCAGGTGAAAAGCGTCTGCTTTTAGGGGTCACTCACCATAGACACCCAACGTAATGTTCCCTGCTTCAAATAATTGCCATAATTTAAGCGACCAGCCACCACCTACATAAAAGTCATGATACAAGGACCGCAGGTAAGCATGAAAAATAGAACAGGGTATGCAGTTGCCAAGAACAGGTCTATTGAGAATTTTGTTGGGGAATGTCATTTCGCTTGAGGTAGGTTAAGAAAATGGCAAACTTATCAAGGTGCTCATGCATGAATGGACAAATGAGCTCTAGTGATTCTGGCAAAAATAACCCTTCCTGCCACTGGAGATGACTGACACATGTAGGCAAAAATCGCAGACCAGACTTGACACGACCGCAAATGAAAGACTTGACCAGACTGACACATTTATGTAGACTTTTAAGATGCAAGAATCATGCTTAACCAGAAATAGCACGATTGGTGGCCAACTTAGCCCAATCAGCAGACTCTTTAATCAACTGGTCATCTGATGACAAGCATTCTTCTAAAAACTCTTTGCATAAAGAAGACTGATTTATTAAATGACCAACATGGGTGCCAAGTGTATCAGCCAAATCTCCAAGGACACCAATAGCAGACTTCATTACAGCATCATCCCTGAGGAGATGTAAAGGCAATTAGCAGCAAAGAAATTTTCAAACAGATACATAATCAGAAGGGCATTTTTTTTATGAGAAAGAATCAGAAGGGCAGGTGTCCTTTTTTTTTGAGAAGGGCAGGTGTTGTCAAATACTTACATGTCCTTTTCATTGTACAATGCTTCAAGGAACTGAATGATGTGAGAGGCATAAGACATTAGTAGCTGAGCCTTGGGAGAGCTTTTAAATCCTTGTAAAATCCCAGAGTATGCCTCTAAAATCCCATTTCTGAGCTGATTGGTGTAATCGATCATATCATCATCAGACGTTACAGTACGTGCACAAAGCTCAGCTGCACTCTGAAGCATAGGCATGGCATACATTAAATACTTCTCAAAGTTTTCCCCTACTGCCAAAGCTATATCACCGAAACACGAAAATATTGGGGGCTTAACAGATCTGTGCAATTGATTGCTCGACAAATCCTTGAGGAGTTGTGTCATGATTCCATCACAGAATGGCAATATCTTGTCCTCCAATGCTCTGCACAAATCTCCAACAACACCAACGGTTATCGCACAAACTTGATATTCTTCAAAATTTTGAAGTCCCATTTCTAGATATGGGTAAAATCCTTGCATGTATTTTAGGAAGTTTGCACCTGTAGCATATGCCATTGCACCAATTGCAAGCATGGCCTCTTCATGCACAGTGGCATGACGGCTGGCAAAAACTCTCAAAAAGAGCTCCATTATCTGGTCAGAATACTGCATAAAAGGAAACTTAGTTGCATCAGTTCCCCCTAACTTCTGGATAATGACCTGCAAGCAACCACATAGAAGACCCTGAAGTTCGTTTTGTTTCTCCCTTTCATCTGATGATAGTTTTTGTGCCTCGAGCGTTTGGTGGAGTTCCATCATAATGACTGGGACCAACTGCACTACGATGGGTGCAGTCTCATCTGTTGAGCACCTTACAACTTCATTCAAAGTCTCATAAGCAGCAGTCCTCAATCGAGACTCCCCAGAATCTTCTCTGCGTGTCACAGTGAGGAGAGCTTGTATAATGTCCTGTAAGAAAGGGGATAATGGAGATGACGACCCAATGTCCTCATAACCCTGCGCAAGATAATACAAAGCTCCACAGGCTTTTTCAGCAACATTAGGGACATCTTTCATGCTGTGGAGTAGGACACTAAGAATCTGCTGGCAGGTTTCATGAGTTAATAGAGGTGTATCCACAGTCGAACCATGAAGAAACTCAAATATTCTGCCAAGTGTCCATGCAGTGGTATCCTTGACATGGTTATTTGGGTCTTTCGTCAAGGCAGTCAGCATAAAGTTTAGTGCAACATTAACCATGGGTGTGAGTTTATCACTTGAAGGGCCCTCCAATATGGAGCCAAACGCATAAGTTGCAGCCTCTCTCTGCCTCCAATCTGTTTTTGTTATGTTTTCCTCAATAAATGGCATTACTAAAGGGACTATGTCATCTCCTACCGTCCTTGCAACCAAAGCCAAGCATGTTCCTCCAGCCATTGCAAGATTCCAAGCCCCTTCATCTTGGTCTTGGTCCTCCTCTTGCTTGAGGAGTGTCTCCAATAGCATTGGTATTAAGGCTGGTAGTGCTTGCTTGATAAAGTAATAACAAGGTATCTCAGAATCAGCAGTGAAGTCACCTCCATACTCATCTAAAATATCAATTTCCTCGTCACAGATAGAGCTCCAAAATTCAATAGCTTGGAGAGCAACAGGTTCTTCATCTTCCCTCACAGCTTTAGCTGTAACATTGAATATATCTTGCATATATGATGCAAGCTTGTCGTAATATGTAGATGAAATAGCTACCAAACACTCAAATGCTGCTTGGCGTATCTTAACTTCCGGGGATAAAGTTGCTTCACAGACGACCCGCATCAGATAATCTCGTTCCATGTCATTAGAGAAATTGGCCTGTGCAAACCCCAACGCGTTACACAATGCTCGAGTTGCAGCCAGCCTAACATCTGTGCTGGTTTCGGAAGCATTCATTCCCTGAACAACAGCAGTAAGTATCTTATTGACTTGATCCTGATCAACAACCTGAGGAGAAACTTCTTCACAAAGATAACCAAGGGTTTCCAAAGTAGCCTGCTTAACATGGGGCTGAATCTGGTGTATGTTTGAAAGGAGAGAGACTATAAGCTCAGGCCACTGCTTCTGTGGCAGTTCAATACCTGCAATCTTAGCAATGACTTGGGATGCTGTAGACCTAGCATCTGGAACAGGAGAAGAAAGGGTCAGGATCAAGCATGATTTGATTTGGACCTTGACATTCATATCCAAAGATAGCCATCTCTGGACAAGTTCAGTTTTTCTATGTTGCTCTTTTGCATCCAATGCATTTTTAAGGATCAATCCTGCTAGCTTACGACTATCAACAGGTTTCTCATTGTTCGCCAACTCATTAGAAAGAGAGAGTAAAAATGCCGGAAGATTTTGTTCCTGAAATTGTTTAAGGCTTTCCTCTGAATGCTTCCTGGTGGCACTATCCACTGATTGTGCATTCAAGAGAATTTGTGTTACTTCCAATGCCATCTTCTGCATTGAACAATGGAAAATAATGGGCATAAACAAACCATATTGACAATACTGCACAATCAAAACCTAAAAGCTAATTTTCCAATGCATTTTTTTGGAGGGAAATTTACAATTTATTTTTATGTCAGCTATCTGATATAAGAATAAAGATGTGCATTCTTCTTGAAAGATGAAATATCCCTTTAAAGGTGCGAGAAAACAAAAACCAAGCAGACAAAGAATATATAAATATTTATAATCAATCACCACTGATTTCCTAACAAAGTCACAAACATCCAACACATATACAGAAGTAATTATGATTTTGATTGCTCTGCTGTGACGACAGTAATGACTTAAGTAGAAAATGCATATTTTCAATAACTTTCACCTTCACAAAAGGAGCCAAATGAGAACCATGATAGCTGGACTCATTGTCCAAGAATCATGAAATAAAAGAAATCCAGAAATGTAAAATTGGATTGTAAGGAATAGGATTTAAAAATATAGGCCAGCAACATTATTATATATTACAACACAAAGAATTGATCCATGGAATTTACATTATCGTTTAACTTTTTAGTTTTCAAAGCTTTCAATTTATAACAACTACATATAAATTTCAACAGAAAAAGCATCACAAATCACAAGAATGCATTCCAATTTATATTATATACAAGAAAGCACAATTTCACAGCCTCTTTGGAGTACAAAAGTACTATTGAACTCTACGCTAATGATCTGGGCAGTTTAAGTGGCCAAAAAATTTATAACAACTACATATAAATTTCAACAGAAAAAGCATCACAAATCACAAGAATGCATTCCAATTTATATTATATACAAGAAAGCACAATTTCACTCTTTGGAGTACAAAAGTACTATTGAACTCTACGCTAATGATCTGGGCAGTTTAAGTGGCCAAAAAATTTATAACAACTACATATAAATTTCAACAGAAAAAGCATCACAAATCACAAGAATGCATTCCAATTTATATTATATACAAGAAAGCACAATTTCACAGCCGCTTTGGAGTACAAAAGTACTATTGAACTCTACGCTAATGATCTGGGCAGTTTAAGTGGCCAAAAAATTATCTCCAAGGAAGAGGCATTTCTTTTTCTTAGAATTGATCCATTCGTTTTTGCAATTTGATTATTCAAATGATGGAAGCTTTAAAAAATCAACGAAAAAATATTCCAACCGAAATGATGAACAAAAAGAGAACTTTATGGCATGGAAGTTAGACATCATAATTAACATGACGAATTATTTCAGTATTCTTCAAACTCAAAAGCAAATTAAGAACGAAACTTAGCTTTCAATACCCGACAGAATCAAGAAATTAGGAAAGTGTCCAAACCGTGAAGTGTCATCTTAATATTAGACATATTACTAAACCAGATTTCCTAACTTTTTTACTCGCAAAAGGAAATATAATATACAAAAAAATTGGGAATTAGACATACAATAAAAATTAAGAACGCTTCAACGCAATAACAACCCACAAACCCAGAATAATTCGACAAAACACTAAAGAGGAATAAAATCGCGAGATTTTATATATGCATAAGTAATAGAAAACAGCAGGAATCGCCGGTAAAACAGAACAAGGACGAATCCAAGCACGCAATCGGAGAAGGAGAGGCGGGGCGCGGATCAGGACAGAAGGCGGCCCGATCCGGCAGATCTGCGATCGGCGGGGAGGCATCGGCCGGACTAGAGGACGAGGAGACTTAAGCATAGAGGTTCACCTGGGGAGTCGAACGGCCGGCGACCGACGGGCGGGGGCAAAGGGACGGCGGCCCAAAACCCTCGCTGCGAACTGCGAGCGGCGGCAAGGGCACGCGGAGAGAGAGAGAGAGAGAGAGAAGAGAGAGAGAGAGAGAGAGAGANTCGAACGGCCGGCGACCGACGGGCGGGGGCAAAGGGACGGCGGCCCAAAACCCTCGCTGCGAACTGCGAGCGGCGGCAAGGGCACGCGGAGAGAGAGAGAGAGAGAGAGAAGAGAGAGAGAGAGAGAGAGAGAGATTAGGGCAAGTACAGCAAGAAAGGGGCGAATCGTGGGGTTACGGGAATTGGGGGCCGACGATAGATGTGGCGAAGGCCCACACTCGCGCGTTAAGATTCGTGCGCTTAACTTTGTGTGTGGAATGTCTGGACGGCTGTTCCGCCCCCCGAAACCATAGGCCGCCGAATTTTCTCTTCTACTCGTACTGTACAAGTAAAGGTCGAATCGCCAAGCATAACCACTTGGCTAATCATTTGGACCATGTAACGTAATCGCATGGCATACGTACCTGATGTAATCGCGTGGCATAATCATTTAATGTAATCGTCCAGCATAAGTTATATCTAATTGTAATTGCCTAGTGCTTGTCGTGGTTACGCGAGCCTGCATGCAGAAATGCTTGTGCAACTTTATGTCGTGCAAGTTTAGTTACCCATAAGGACGATTGTAAACATAATCCTTCAATCTCTCACTCATTCTTATTGGATCTATCTTTATGGTTCCGTTGGTCCAAGATTGGGTAAATGAATTGTACAGTCTACGAGTATAAATACACTTTATTTATAGGAACATATGATATGCTAGGTGCACAATTGCTCGATTATCTTTAGAGTGAATGTTATACTTGTTATAGTTCCATGATAGCTAAAAAATGTATTGAGTCAAAGTATGATTAACAATCACGTAATTTGTTTACTTAAATTTACTATATTAGCAATTCATGTTAGATTTTTAAGAAATATAGTTTTGTACGTGAAACTTGTTTTCCTACTTAAGAAAAATAGATGGTCATCTTCATACAAAATTTTAGATGACATTAATCCATTACTTTGAAAATAGTCAAGAGTATCAGAGAAACACTTAGATATTACGCCTACTTGCATTCTTGAGACACAAGTGGAGACAAATAGAGAACATCATCTAGTGGAACCAAAGACCCAATATAAGTGGAGCAATGTTGATGATGTACCATATCCAATTAGATTTGGTGAACAAGATTATTAATGCACAAGCACAAGATACAAAGTATGGCCACATGGTCAAGAGATACATATTGTGAACCAAAAAATTATGCAATGTCCATGGATGGTGGAATCAATTATAGGTTCCCAACAATACTACACCAAGAAGGGATGTACTAGATGAATGTCACAAGTCGAAATTTGTCATCCATCCAAATAGTAAAAGAATGTACAAGGACTTACAAAAGAGCTTTTGGTTGAACAATATGAAGATGAAACCGTGGATTATGTATCTTGATGTATCGGATGTCAACAAGTGAAGATCGAACACCAAATACCATATGGAATGTTCAAACCCCTGAGCATCCTGGAATGGAAATGAGAACACATCACAATGGACTTTGTGATCAGTCTACCCTGTATCGAAAGAGATCATGATGCAATAATGGGCAATGGTTGATAGACTAACTATATCTGCATATTTGCTCCCAATGAAATAAAAATAATTAGTGAAAAGTCTAATGGATTTGTACATACGAGAGATCATAAGACTACACATCATTCTAATCTTTATGGAATCGGACCCTAGGTGATATTGGGGGCAAATCTTAAAAGATTGGAAATAAAATAGTATCACCAACTAAGGGAGTCATGAAATTCAGCAAAAAAAGGAAGCTTCAGCCTCGATATGTGGGTCCATTCGAGGTGCTAGAGTTGATCGACAAAGAGCATGTAGACTAACACTATCTCCTTCATATATGATGATGCCAATATAATCCAATTTGAAAAGTCAAACTTGAAATAGGACCTCACTTATGAAGTGTACCCGGTGAAGATCTTGGAGTATCGCTCTCAACATCAAAGAACAAGGTGTCATAGTCAAGGTAACATGGAGTGGACACTAAGACAATGCTGCTACTTAGGAACTCGAGTCAGAGATATGAAAGGAAATTTTGAAACTCTTTAGTAAACCTCCATCTCCGTTCTGAATTCAAGGACAAATTCTTTTTAAGAGATTTATGATGTAATATCTAAGCCATGTCGAAGGACCAACGCAAGGCGTGTTCTATTTGACACGAATAGTGTTGAAGGCCACGGGTTGGAACTCTAATCTATTTAAATAAGTAGAGCTTTGTTCATTTTTAAATTAGTTAAAACCGTAGAAACTCCTATAAATAGACTCTTAAGGCACGAGAGAAAACCCTCATATGCCATAATTTTTGTCCTCATAGCCGCCGCAAAGAAACTCCTCTCCTCTCTCCCTCTTCTCTCTTCTTTTGATCTCTTGTTCAAGAGGTAAGGACTTGATTCTTCTCCCTTCTAGTCTACTCCCTCTCTCTCATTCACTCACTCATGGATGCTTATACCAAAACCTCGTTAAGAGAAAAAGGACGAAGGAGATCGATGGGAGCACAGACTATGAAGGAACAAAGGCAAAGGACTTATGGAATGAGAAGATCAATCAACTCGTCAAAAAAATTAAGTTCTTAGGCAGATCCCTCTTAGATATATTTTTTTCTAAAAGATAATGGCATGCTAGGTTTTCACCCTAAATCTGAATATTTATTGTCATGGTTATGGCTTTTGAATCTCTATTTATCCTTCTAGATGCCAATATGAATAAGATATGATTGTCTGATAATTTATGTATGAAAACATAAATTTAATTCACCAAAAAAATTGAAGTTTGACCCTGGATGGTCGGACATGGTCCATGTTCCTCTCGAACACAACCCTTGTTCATATGGATAAAATCTTAGGATCGTGCTATTATATATACGACTCAACTGCTACTGGACATGGCCCACATTGTCTCAAGAGTGGAGAACATGTTTATGATTATTTAATTAAAATAATGGGATGCTAGTTTGGGCATGACCCATGTTGGAAGATGGATTCTATTACACGACTTTTGAACGCATTCTGCGTTCATCTAAAGTTATAATTAAAATTCATAATGAAGGGATGGTACACAGCCCGTGTCATACCCTAATGCGTCCTGCATTAATGACTAGAACTCAGTAAAGCAACATTATTCATGCCACATAACATGATACGTGTATGCTCGGTTATATGACTTTTTTTCTATTTTCTTGTGAACCCTAGATGATGAGTTGTGTTTGATTTCATGTTATCATAATGACTAATATATGGAAAAGATAAGAGTTCAAACATATTCACCAAATAAAAGGTGATGTCGTATTGCATTGTTGGGAGTCATTGTTAAATCATCACATTGTTAGGGTCAATAATGTAGCTACAACAAAGCTACTTGGTTCATGTTGAGCAATCTTCTCCCCCACTGTACAACAAAGAGGATTCTTGAGCATCCTCCTTCTTGTGGGCCTCTGTCGTGGTTTGTGCACCATCACTAATCATTGTATTGGCGAACCTCCAAAGAGCTCATGAGTTGTTTCAAAGTCACTCCAAAGTCACCTCTAAGTCATCTCAAAGTCACAAATAATATAAGTCAAAGATAGTAATATAATCCACATTGACTAAAGTATTGCATTGATATATAATATTGTATAGAAAGCAACCAAAGCATTGTAAGCAGAGCATTGTTATGGGATAACACATTGACTTGCATTGATGATGGATGATTATTGGCTATGCATTATATTATCGTTTAGCCTATTTTCTCATGCTTTATTATATCATAAAAGATTATATTTATTTATTGCCTTATATATTGGACTTTATAGCTCACGGGAGAATTGTCTCTCTTGTTCTAGATCTTGTAGGTAATTGATCTTAGAGGTATGTTGGCTGGTGGCATGTGCGACGACTAGTACTCGTGATGGTTGCAGGTTGCACATGATTATGATCATTGGTTTAGGTGTTTTTTTATTTTAGATTTTTATCTAGTTATATTAGTCATAGCATATTATGTTCGGAGACACTAAAGTTGTATGTAAGACTTTCGCACTTTTATGCTAAAGTTTTATTTTATTTCGCATTTTCTTTGACTGGTCAAATACTTAGTCAAAACATAGCATAGATGTGCTTAAAGGGCATTCTGCTATATGACAAGGTATGCATTTGGGGTCATTATAATATATTCCAAAGGTGAAATGGATGATGACGGTGAGATTGATAAAAGTTGGCCAAATACTACAATTATGACAACAGAGAACATTTTCTTCTTTGGGTTAACACTTGTCTAGTGCATTGAGCCGAAGAAAGTTCATATATAAGACCTCTGTTTTTGTTTGTAGTTGTGCTTTGTGCAACAAAACATTAAATCAGGTTGGGTTTCACCCAGAATGACTTTGCTATTGTGTTTATCTTTTTTCAAAATGAGAAATATATTGGATTGGCAATAATAGTATTAGGCGACAAAAGAAATGTCTCCTTTTGGACATACACCCTCATGGCCCGAGCAAATTGCATAGCCCAATCATTGGGTAATGCATGAGTGCATAAAATGCATGCATGAATGCATGCACTTATGTGTGGTTAAGGAACCGTACATAACTACTAAAATGTGCAGTTTTGTAACTGCACATATGTGGCATATAAAGGGAAGTTCGTCTCTTGTAGAGGGTGCCAATGCCCTTATGTGATACAGAAACAATGTAGAAAAACCTACGATAATCCTACTCTTCCATTGCAAGTATGCCTAAATACCAGTTTATGAAATACCAATTCCTTTAATTGGTATCGGAGGCAAAAAGGTTTTTCTCAATATTGTTTTTAGACTGCACCATTTTTGTTCCCTCATTTATATGACTATAACCAAGGAACAAGATATTCGTTGTCATTTGTTTTTACAAATTCAACTAGAATTTGGTACAACTCATTTTATGTTATTTTCATTTTTTTTCAAATAAACAAAAAAAGGAATCTTGTGCTTGTTCTCTAAGTGACGATTTCTTGACGTGATGAATGACTCCATAGCAAAAGGATCTCCTGATGCTTTGATGTGTCGTTGTTGATCCAAAACATTAAAAAAAGCATAATCAAGTACTATTGTGCATGATCAAGATTAAGAAGTCGTCCTGTCCCATTGTACATGCATATATGTTCATTTTATGTGTTCTTAGTGTGTAACAAGGTCTAATGCACAAAAAAAGGTTACATGTGAGCAGACTTGCAAATGCAACGTCTTGGTTGGTATTAAATTGTACTGCTCTTGGGCGCCATGCTTATGAACAAGAATGTAAGTATTGTCATGCGAACACATTCGCCATTGATGTGTTGTGGTGTATGCACATGCATCGGTCCATAGGTGGTTACAAAGAAACATCAATTGCGACTATAAATGTAATACCTTCGACCCATTTAAGAAATTGTTCGCTTTGGGCCCATGGCTCGCACGAATTTAAAATGCATCTTGAATGGGTTGGCGGGTGTTACAGAAAGTATCGAGCCAACCTTGCGTGCTCACTTGAACCATGTGGGACGAGACGACTCAACGCGGACATTGAGCCCCGAAGGAGAAAAAATATAAGAACCCAAGGTAAAAAGCCAAAGGGTCGGTCCTACATGGACAAAACACACTTATAAATTGCTACCCTCTTTACTATCCAAGACGCGTTTTAAATCTGTGCAGCCCATGAGCCTAGAGATGGACAACGGGTCGTCGCTGCGAACTGCGAGCGGCGG
>LTAE01005003.1:0-28008 GCA_001647135.1 Pontederia paniculata | reverse complement strand
TATATATAGTTATTTCATTTTAAAATCACATGCATCTTTTATTTTTTTTATATATATATATATATATATATATATATATATATATATATAATGTATGTATCATATATGACTTCAATAATATTATAACGAATATTCTTTTAGTTAAATTTACAATTTTATATATGAATAATTGAAAATGAATCATAATCATAAATTTAAAATTGATAATTGAAATATATTTATTACAATATCTTCATTAACTCGTATATATATGTGGAGAGAGAGATGCATCAACTCGCTCTAATATTTAATTTCCATATGCATGCATTAAGCTTGCCACTAAAGAACATTTTAGAAATGTAATATTTCGTGAAATTTTCAAAATCGTTGTGTGAAAATTTCATTTTAAAATATCAGCCATAGTTCCATCTATAAAAAGGCCCCAAAATTAAGCCTTGTCCTCAACAACGCCACAACCGAGTCCCACTTCCGAGTTCCTACAGTTTTTTTAACCCTTGGCTTCTCCTCTACGCTGCTTGCCAAATTAGGCCAAAGTTATTGAAAGCCATAGGAGACCTGACACAGTGACCATGACCTCGACCTTGTTGCTCACTGCAGTACTTTTGATCCTTAGCATCAACGTCCCGTCCTGCCATGGAGGAAGATTAGGCCCCCAAGACGAGAAGAACACAGAGTTCATAAGGTACTCCTGCACCGCCACCAGATACCCCGAACTCTGCTTCAGCTCTCTTTCCGGCTACGCCAGCGAAATCCAGACGAACCCCAAGCAGTTAGCCCAGGCGGCTTTGTCCGTGTCCCTCGCCAGCGCCCGGTCCACGACCGCCGTCTTCTCCAAGGCGTCTGCCGGCCGTTGGATAGCCCCTCGCGTGGCTGGCGCCATGAGGGACTGCATGGAGAACCTGGGCGACTCGGTCTACGAGCTCCAGGAGTCCATGGCGGCCATGGGGAACCTAAGAGGTCCGGGCGCCGGCTTCGTGATCAACAGCATACAGACGTGGGTGAGCGCGGCGCTCACCGACGAGAACGCGTGCATGGACGGGTTCGCCGGCAGCGCCATGAACGGGGACGTGAAGAGCATGGTGCGGAGCCACGTCGTGGGCGTCGCCCAACTGACGAGCAACGCCTTGGCCCTCGTCAATGAACTGGCGCCGTCTCAGCCCTCGCCTTAATTAGCGAAGTAAACTAATTAATTGTCGAGGCTTTATGAGTGCACTATTTGTGAGAGTCCGATTAGTTATATAATAATATCCTGCTATGAATTGATATGCTACAATTAGTAATGCTTGGGATAATGGAAGCATGAATAGAAATAGTAATGCTCGAGCTGATTCTAGTAATTATGGAGTGTTGTTTTGGTTATATTGTAAATTTGTATATAATTTGTTTTATGAAATGAGATGCAAATTTTAGTCTCTGAGATCCTGTTGGTACAGGAATAATGTGAAAATAAATATTTTGTTCTTTCAAACACCCTCAAAGTAACTTATTTTTTTTATCAATTTTTATAATCATATCGAATCACATGAAATCACCACCTTTTATCCTAAAAGCAAAAACAAAATATTCCGAACATTTTAGTTGTTCCTCCCTTTTTACAAATTTATTTTATTAAATTATTTTTATTTTAATAAATATGTAATCATTTATAATGAATAAATCTTTATTATTTATTAACTATTACACAAAAGTGTAATTATAACAAAATATAATACTACAAATATTTAGATATTAAAACATAAGTATGATTTTAATTATTATATTATCATACTTATTGGGTAATAATATATTTTAAAAATATATTACTGTAAAATAATAATTATCATATTAGTTAATTACAACAGTATCATAATTAGTTAATAGTTATATTTATTAAAAATAAAACAAAGACTAATATGTTACAAGTAACATGTTAATTTATATAATCAAAGTAATTGTAGGAGTAATATTTTTTATCATTATTTAAAATTATTTAACTCATTAATTATATTATATTATGTTGATTAAACCACCACTATGATATATCTATAGTATCATACCACCATCATCTCGACTAATTAGGTATCACTCCGAATCTCAATCCTGATTGTAGTGAAGATTTTTTGCATACAAAAAAAATTCATACTCGAGATATTCTTAAACAAGAAAAAGTACTTATCTTACGCCCTGAGTCCTATTGATAGTGATCATATCTTAATTAGTGATTAAGAATAATGATGATTAATGTCATGAAGTTAATTATAATGTTAAGAATTTCTTCAAGTAACTTATTAATCCTAAGGAAATATTTCTGTAGAGATAATCTTTTCACATTATCAATAATATTATTTAAATTATTCGGGCCCATAACATTGCCTTGTTCACTTGTTTTAATTTTATAGACAATCTAATTGATAACTGGTGCAGATTGATTGTGAAGTGACAATCTGGATTGCCCATGAAAGAGGAGGCAATCCAGATTGCCACTTGAGTGACAATATGTTATAATTTTCTTTTCACAATCATCCTTTAAAATTTTATTTAAATAAATAATAAAAAACAAGCAAATAAATTTAATGTAATATTTTATAAATTAGTATAATAATTATTAATCGGCATAGAGATATTTTTTTATCATTATCATGAAATAAATTATTATTTCTACTAATTTTAATTAGTATTATTAATTCACTATAATATATTATTCATGTATTATAAACAATAAATAATGCATTATTAATTACTAAAATATAATAATTTAAAAAAAATATTATTAATTTTCTATTAATAGTTTTAGAAAATTGTATATATTAATTTTATACATTTATTTGTTTGATTTATAAATTTTATGAATTTGGGGTATATGTTTGTGATTTAAGTTCAAAGAATTTAAATTAATTTTACGTAAATTTGTAAACTTAACTATTCCGTTCAAGGGTATTTGATAAAAAAATATACATGATTGATTATTTTTTTATATAGTAAATAAGATAATAAATATTACTAGTCACATTATTTATACATATTAAACAAAGTAATGCACATTGTCAACAATTTAATAAATGATAATCTTTCTAAAAGAGAATGTAGATTGTCAGGTAATATATAATAACAATATAATGCACACAACCTAACAGTCAAATTTTGGCTATGATTTATAATTATATTTTTCAAAAATCTCGAAGCAAAATTATTTATTTATTGATAAAAACATTCATAACTTATTTAATGACGCATAGCTCAGCGGCATACTTTAAATGCTATAGTTGTGATATTATGCAAATAAAATCGATTTCCCTTTTAAATTGGTACTCGTTATCGATGAACTTTAATGCAGATGTGGATCCGCGATAAGGCTCCACAAAAACCTGGTGTACATGTTTCCTGCAATAAATTGATGTTACCTTATGAAATATCTCACTGATTATTCTCTTATCTTCAAAAAAAATCGGATGATATTTGCTCATAAATATCTTGATTTATATCGACATTATTATTTGAAACGAAATATATCCTATATCGACATTATTATATCCTATTTATTTTCTGCAAGTTTGTCGAACGAAATATCGACATTATATATATATATATATATATTATATATATATATAAGGGAATATGCCAGGCATATGCAGTGCAATGTAAAAATCTTAGTACATTTATGTTTCATACGCTCATGATTTTTTTTTCTAATCGTAAGTCATATTACCCACATTATATTAATTGTACTATGTATAAACTTTATTAATTAAGAACAATTTATCCTATGATGAAGAAGGATCATGTTGCTAATTTGATGTTTGTAAAAATATAAATAAAAATAGATTATAAAATTGTTATTTTCAATACTTGTTGATTATGTTATTTTTAGCAAAACTATGCTTATGCTGCATGTTAAATGAAAAAAAAAACAGTATTTATTTATTTGTGGTGAGCTTTATTTATTTTTTACTTAATATGCACATTTTGGTGCAATAAGGTCACTTATCGGTAAATCCATTTGTATATTACTCTCTTAAAACATGTGGTAATCATTTAATTATTACATATGGTAAGATGATGATGGGCCCTTGGTATGGTCCGTTAATGAAGGATGGGCTGTACTTTCAAATCCACGAAGAGCAAATTAATGGGCCTTAGTGTCGCCCGTTAACAGCAAATTTGGGCGTTCGCGACAAGTTGAAGAAATCCCTTGGAAGCAAGTCCACACAAATCGCACAAGCCAATACTTCATTTCATTTAATGCCAATAATTCAAATGTAAATCTTGGCCTAGTCAGGTTTCATATAATATGTATGCCAATAATTCATACAAGATGAGAGGTGGAGCCCATGCAATCCTCTGGATAGAAACATCGAAGAGGTGGCTGCTTGCCAGCCAGCCCCTTACATGTCATCATTCATGAAGGAAAAGAGAATACTATCATCTATTTGGATCAAACAAATTAAATATAACAAAAACATTGTGTCTTCAATTTCTTGATTCCAATAAAAATAAATGAATTCAGGGATGGATCACATGTATGCTAGGGGGCTATGGCCCCCCTAATTTTTTTTACCTACTATATTATATATATAAATTTAATAGATGTATATACATTATATATCTTATTATCTGAATCATTAGATACGAGATGTGTAATTAAAAAATAAATAATTCATTTAAAATTTATATTTTTTAGTTATTTTTAATCATATATTTTTGTTTTAATTGTCTATCTGATAGGATATACGGTGTATCCTATTTAAATAGAGTATAATTTTATTAAATTATATATATATTATTTTAATTTTAGAAGTAATAAGATATTTGGCCACTTTAAACATATAAATGGATCAAATAATTTAACTTTCATCTGTGTCAGTGGCTAAGTTATATGCGTCCATATCTTAATTATCATTGAGATAAATGCAAATCAAATTTATGATTGGCTCTTTCTATATGCGTAATATAATTAAAATAATTTTTGTAATTGACACTTTATTATTATTTCCAGTTATTAATTGAATTTGTCATTTTATTCATTTTATTTTTATTGATTAAATTTGTGATAATTTAGTTCTCAAAATTTTACTGTACTTATAAAATTTATTGTAATAATCTTATTTAAAAAATTGTGATTGGAAAATTGTCTTGCCCATTTTTTTTATTTTAAGTTATCAATATATATCCTACTTTTTACATCTATGATTAGTAAAATAATATACAAAAGAAAAGTAAGGATGCTCATCGGGATGAGTCGATCAAGTAAACTTAATAATCTGAATCGATTCAAACTGAATTAGATCGCTTCGATTTTTTGGTCGGATCGAGTACGAATTGAGAAATTATTTTGCATATAGAATGATGACTCTGATTTTTACTTTTCATTTTCTATCACGATTATATATAGATGAGACATAATTAAAAAAACTGTGAGTGATAAAAAATATATACATAAGAAAATGCTATATTATTCTTTTATATATTGGATGATGACTCTAATATTTACTCTTTTATTTTCTACCATGGCTCTCAATTGTAATATTCTCATAATAATTAAAGGTTGTTTTTTCTAAAATTCTCATAATAGTTAAAATATTTTTCTAATATTCTCATAATAATTAAAATATTTTTCTAATATTATCATAATAATTAAAATAGAATTTTTATTTTTAAATATTTTTTTTATTTTGAGTTCTCAATATATATCTTATTTTTTATGTTTCGTAAAAAAATATACATAAGAAAGTCTACATTTATACTTTAATATATAGAATGGTGACTCTAATTTTTTACTCTTTCATTTTCTATAATGATTATATTTAGGCAATAACGGATCCAACCCAAAATTGAAAGGAGTTAATATATAAAAATATTATATATTTTTAAATTTTATATATAAATACACAATAATGAGAAAAATTGGGGAGAGAGAGCCGCGAGTACCGTAGTTCCGTTCCCGTGTAGATGAGAGTATGAGACACAATAAAAATAAGGTAGTTTTTATCGATTTATTTATATTATTTACTATTTGCGTTTATATTGAAAAAAATGTGAATTTTTTTCTAAATGATTTTCACTATGTCAAAAAATTGATGTGCTTTTTCTTTAATATATAAAAGGGCATAAATATTAGGTCGTTTAACTTTTTTATCAATAACATTAATTACTAAAAAAAAATATAATTATGTCTCTTTAAATAATTATTTAGAATTTATTTCGTCTTGGCCCCAGATTTCTTGCTCCGTTCCTGAATGAAACAATTCTCGTGTTTGATTTATATCCATAATTCCAAATATTGTCCCACGACTTTGGAAAATTACATTGAGATACAATTTAAACCCATGTAACATGTTTGTGACAGAAAAAAAAAAGAATGTAACATGTTATTTATCACTGCTAAGTTAAGTTTAGTTTAAGATTATGTCATTTATACTTTATTACGGTGTTTAGAATTTTATATATTTTTGCTAATAATTAAGGTTTGGCTATTTTATCATATTTTTTTAGAGCATTAAAAGTTTTTTATTCTCTCAATTATAATATTTTCCAAATTCGAATCATGAACTTATATCCGAGATTTTGCCAGTTTACTGGTCAAGAATGTTTTTTTAATTAATATGTTTCTTTCATGAAAAAATAGTTTAAATAAAAATGCCGAAGGAAATTTGACAAAAGTGCCATTGCCCATCTCAATCGCATGTGTGTGTGGTGGAGACTTCTCCATCCATCAAATTGGACGAGTAGAAGAGGGTGAGGCTTCTTTTAAGTGCAGTGCAAAAGAGCAGCGCGAGAAGAGCCGAGAACTAAAGATATGGCGGGGGAAACTGCTCGGATAACGGCTACGGCTGCGTGCGGCGGCGTCCACGCCTGCCGCCGGCGACCTACCCCTACTCCGTCATCCCGCCGCTGCTTCCCTGGCCCGAACCGCTTCTTCGCCTCCTCTGGCCTCCGTCCCGCCTCTGCGTCCGACCTCTTCGGCGCCCTCCGCCTGCGGTCGAGCTCGCCGGCGCCAATGCCGCAGGAGCGCAGCAACGCCAGGCTGTCCGTCGTCGCCATGGCTGCCGAAGGTGAGAGCCCTTTTCCCTTCTTTCTTGTCGTCTCGGCGGTTTCTCTGCTTCCCGTATGTCGTTAAAAAGTGCTGCTAGACGTAGGTGGTTGTGCAGTGCATACACATTGTTTGTCTTAATGATTCATGAGTTGACTCCTTTTGTTACGTTGTTCGATAGTAAGACGATTATGGAGACAGTCAACCTTCATTTTTCCAGGGAGATTTCTTTGAGGAAATTTCCAGGGAGAACTAGTTCATGCTTGTCAAGGATGCTCATTTGAACTTGCACATTAGAAATGAATTTAGTCCCACTACTTCAAACTTTTATTTCCTAAAGAAGCACTTTCATCTTGTGCGTTACTGCGGTTTTCCGGTGAGGTGAGTTTTGGGATAGTTCAATCTCTTATCTCGATTAAGATATTTTTTATATATAGCATGCCTTTGTCCAAGGGTACATTATCATTTAGCATGTTTTGAAGGGGCACAAACTATCTGATAACTTTTAAAACAAAATGAAAATTTAATTGCAGTTTCTCAGTGGAAATCCATGAGTGGCATTATCGTGCACTCACTTAGGGTGTATTTGGATTGAGATGAAATGAGGGTAACGAATGGGGGAGGGTAAAAATTACTCTTGTTTGGATAAAAATTTTTTTGAGGGAAAGTTAAAAATTAACCTCATTTTTCCTTCTAACTAACTAAAAATTATTCCTCCATAATTGGGGTCGAATGGAGGGTAAAAAAATTTATGCTACATTCCCTCCCCCTTCCATTATCTTCCCCTTCTCTCCCTTCTCTTCCCCTCCTCTATCCAAACATACTCTTAGAGAAAAACTGACATGTGGCTTCTTAGCCTTTGCATTTGTGGCATAATTCTAAACATTTCCTAAGCAGTCTATCTTGTACTTTGCTTTGGTCATTTCATATGCAAGGTTAATACTGTAAATATTAAGTGTCTAACAACGAAGTGATGATTTACACGGCTTATTTCAGAATTCAAGCGAGAAGTGCCCTTGAAGGATTATCGCAATATAGGAATCATGGCACACATTGATGCAGGAAAAACAACTACAACAGAACGTATTCTTTATTACACTGGAAGGAACTACAAAATAGGGGAGGTACATGAGGGTACAGCTACCATGGACTGGATGGAACAGGAGCAAGAGAGAGGCATCACTATAACCTCAGCAGCAACTACAACCTTTTGGAATAAACATAGGATTAACATTATTGACACTCCAGGTCACGTAGATTTTACACTCGAAGTTGAACGAGCTCTGAGGGTGTTGGATGGTGCTATTTGCTTGTTCGACAGTGTTGCTGGGGTAGAACCACAATCTGAAACTGTGTGGAGACAAGCAGACAAATATGGTGTCCCCAGAATATGTTTTGTCAATAAAATGGACCGCCTTGGGGCCAACTTCTTCAGAACAAGAGATATGATAGTTACTAACTTGGGTGCTAAACCTCTGGTTCTTCAGTTGCCTGTTGGTGCAGAAGATAGCTTTCAAGGAGTAATTGATCTCCTCAAAATGAAAGCTATAATCTGGTCAGGCGAGGAACTTGGTGCAAAATTTGTTTACGATGACATACCAGCTGATCTCCAAGATTTAGCCACAGAATACCGAATTCAGATGATTGAGACAATTGTTGAACTAGATGATAAGGCTATGGAAAACTATCTAGAAGGGATTGAACCAGATGAGCAAACTATGAAGCAATTAATAAGAAAAGGCACCATATCAGGAAACTTTGTTCCAGTTTTGTGTGGTTCAGCATTCAAGAACAAAGGTGTCCAGCCATTGCTCGATGCTGTTGTGGATTATTTGCCGTCGCCAGTTGAATTGCCAGCGATGAAAGGTTCTGATGCTGACCACCCAGAGGTAGTGATAGAAAGAGCCCCTGATGATGCTGAACCATTTGCTGGACTGGCTTTCAAAATTATGAGTGATCCATTTGTTGGATCTCTTACATTTGTGAGAGTGTATTCAGGAAAACTGACTGCAGGTTCTTATGTTCTAAACGCAAATAAGGGAAAAAAAGAGAGAATAGGGAGGCTGTTGGAGATGCATGCTAACAGCAGGGAGGACGTTAAGACAGCTTTGACTGGTGACATTGTTGCTCTTGCAGGCTTGAAGGATACTATAACCGGCGAAACACTTTGCGACCCTGAGAAGCCTGTAGTACTTGAAAGAATGGACTTCCCGGATCCTGTCATTAAGGTGGCGATTGAACCAAAGACCAAGGCAGATATTGATAAAATGGCAATTGGACTAATCAAGCTTGCTCAAGAAGATCCATCTTTCCACTTCTCAAGAGATGAAGAGACCAACCAAACTGTTATTGAAGGGATGGGTGAGCTGCATCTTGAAATCATTGTTGATCGACTTAAGAGGGAATTCAAGGTATTTCTTCTGGTTCAGTTCTATCATTGTGTTTTCATTCTTCAGGTATGTATGGACTTTGTATTTGTTGTCTTTATTAACTTACTTCGTATGACAGGTTGAAGCAAATGTGGGCGCTCCTCAGGTTAATTATCGTGAGAGCATTTCAAGAATAGCAGAAGTGCAGTACGTCCATAAGAAGCAGTCAGGTGGGCAAGGACAATTTGCAGATATTACAGTAAGATTTGAGCCTCTTGAACCAGGTAATGGGTATGAGTTCAAGAGTGAAATTAAGGGAGGTGCAGTTCCAAAAGAATATGTTCCAGGAGTCATGAAGGGCTTGGAAGAATGTTTGAGTAATGGTGTGCTGGCTGGCTATCCTGTTGTTGACATGAGAGCAGTATTGGTTGATGGTTCATATCATGAAGTTGATTCCAGCGTTCTGGCATTTCAACTGGCTGCCAGGGGCGCTTTCCGTGAAGGTGTGAGAAAAGCTGCTCCAAAACTTCTTGAGCCTATTATGAAGGTTGAAGTAGTCACTCCAGAAGAACATTTGGGTGATGTCATTGGTGATCTAAACTCTAGGAGAGGTCAAATCAACAGTTTTGGTGATAAACCAGGTGGTCTTAAGGTATGTGAAATAATTGTTGATGTTCCATGATCTCTTTTTATGTGGGTCAAAGTTCTATGACATCTTTAAGTATCTAACTTTCCGGGTTCCAGGTAGCCTATTGCTTATGGCGCTTGGCTACACCCTTACTTTGAGTACCAATCACTGTCTTGCGATTTGTTTGCCTTTTAAGTCCAACCAGGGATTTATCTTTCAAATCAAACCTAGAGACTTATATTGGTACTTAATCAATAGACGTACATAACATCGAAGTGATTATGTTATATGTTAGAAATTTTAAGCATCTACTTTCCTGAAGAAATAAGAAAATCTGTTCAGTTCAGCTAATAATGTTTTGAATACATTCTTGATATCCTTGTCTTGTCCCCTCTCTTGTAATGGCTATGCATATAGTGAATTAGGAAAATTTACTTTTGTGGTTGTCACTTGTCATTGTTTACTTGGTAAGAGTTATTCATTATCTTAGTACGAGCATGGTTTGTTGCCTTTTTGTTCATACCTGCAGTGCATCAAGTAGAGAGATAACAAGATTTGTTTTTAGGTAAATATATGTTTGTGTTATATAGTGTATTAAAGGAGTTTTGATTTCTTAATCTTTGAAAATTCAGGTAGTTGATGCTTTGGTGCCACTAGCTGAAATGTTCCAATATGTCAGTACTCTTCGTGGGATGACAAAGGGACGTGCATCTTACACAATGCAGCTTGCGCAGTTTGATGTTGTTCCTCAACATATTCAAAACCAACTCTCTTCCAAACAGGAAGCAGTCACAGCATAAGTTATGTTCTGATTAGAGATGACACTTATGGTGGACAATAATTGAAGATAGTAAATCTTGAGATCCTGTTCATTCCCCAGATTAGGAAAAAGTAGCATAAATTTTGATTACGGTGTATGAACTCATTCCCTTTATTTTCATGTTCTTTGAAATGTAACTAAATTCACCTTTGCTGTTACTTAAGCTTTCTTAATTTAATGGATTTCTTCATATCATATTGGATTGAGACCTTTAATTGAATTGTCTCTGCTTCCTCAGATTAGCCGGATTTGTTAAATCTTAATTATCTTGAAGTCGTATTTTGGAGCACTATCATTAAGTTGCAAATTGAAATTTGCACTTTACATATTTTATGCCCTTTATTTGCCACATAAGAAATATTGTTTCTAAAGCGAAACCTCTGTGAAACCGCCCAATTTATATCTAACTACAGCCATATATCTGCTATGTTGCAAGGAAAGCATGGCCACAAGAAAGGCCCTTGGAAGGCAATATTCATGATATATCAATTTCACTTTTGGTGAGAAGTCATAGGGTTTAATCTAATAAGAGTTTTTTTAGAAGTAATCTTTCCACATTACAAGGTAATATTATATTAAATTATCTAGCTTCATTACATTACCTTATTCATTTATTTTAATTTTACATATATAAACATTGCTTATGAAGGTGAGAATCTAAATTGTCTATGAGAGAGATGGCAATCCAAATTATTTTTCTTTCTACATTCATCCTTTAAAATTTTATTTAAATAAATAATAAAAATAGTCAAATAAATAATAATATAATGTTTCATTAATTTATATAATTATTATTAATCATTGTGCTGATATTATTATTTGTATTATTAAATAGATTATTATTATTTCTATTAATTTTAATATTAGCATTATTAATTAATTATAATAAATTATTCGTATATTATAGATAATAAATGGTTTATTATTAATTATTGTAATATAATAATAATTTAGAATAATTATTAATTTAATATTTCTTTTAGATAATTGTATACTACTTACTTTATACATTTATTTGTTTGATATATAAATTTTATAAGTTTAGAATATATGTTTGTGATTCAAATTCATATGATTCAAATTAAATTTTTATACTTAACCATATTATTCAAGGATATTTTGATAAAAGTTATATATTATTTATTAATTATTTTTATATAGTAAATAAGGTAATAAAGATTATCATGTACATCACTTATGCATATTAAATAAAGTAATGTACATTGTTGATAATTTAATAAGTGACAATTCTTATAAGAGATCATTTAGATTGTTAATAATGTGTATTGACAATGTAGTGAACACAACTTAAGATTTCTATCATTAAAATGGTCAACCATTTGAATTAAGTTAATTGTGTTACTAATTCCAATTTTGTTAATTGGAAGGGGGAAAAGAACAAGAGTTGCTGCAGGCATATGCACACAAAATAGTTCTTATGGAACTGCTGTGGATTTTGTTTTGCATTAGAAAGGGTTTCGCATCAATTGTAATGTATTGATATCATGTTTCCTGTAATACTCGTTTTTCGATTTAGACCTATCGATTTTGACTATGCAGTGTCCGGACATTTTGTGCAATACATTTTGAATCAACCATGGGAGGCAAAATATACAAAGATTGCTCCTGTAATCCACCATGGGTGCATTCATGTTTCCTGTAATCCACCATGGTTGCATTGATGTAGGTGGTACCGTGGTAAGGCTCTGATTCCTCGAACATGGGTCTGGAGTCGTCATAGCCATCAGTTGCATTTGGACCCCCAACGATTGCTCCTCCAACAAGTATTGATTGGGGTTGGGGCTCTAGTAGTATACTAGTATGGTGTTCCATCCTTGCATGCAATGTGGTCTCTGTGTTGATCCATGGATGGCATGGATGAGGCTCTATGGTGAATTCTTCGAGGAAAATTGTTGCCATATCCCACCATGTAAGACATGCCCTTTAGGCTATCACCCAATATGTAATCCACCTGCAACAATTTTAGCTGGGTTAAACTCTGGAATGTAAGGTCCCATTATCAAAGCTCGAAATAATCAACACTATTAGAATGATAGAAACTGTATAAGTTTTATAGATTTAGTTGCAATTTATTACAAGTTTGTCCTTTGTACGCTAACTATAAAAACAGCCTCAAACACTCTTTTGCGTGTGGAAAATATGAAATAGAAGTGCTCCATCTTTCCTCGGTTCCATCATTTTCTTTTCTCCAAGAATAGTGTAAACACAGATAACTGTTATGTTTTGCTACGCATCTTACATTTCGCATATGCCTTGGATCGTCACATCACTCACTTTAACATGGTATCAGAGCTACGGAGGAATCAAGGGATTTTTTTTCGAGCAACAATCAGATTGGTTAACTATGAAGAAGAACCGGTAACAATCGTTCAAGGATCTATAAGATTTCTTTCTCAAGTCTCGAATAAATCTGGTTTTTCGAGATCTGATAAAGTTTCTGATCATTCATGGAGTTCTTCTAATTTTCTTGATCGTTCCTGAAGTTTTTCTGGTTTTCTGAGTTTATCACAAGTTTCTGGTCGTTCTTGGAGCCATTCTTAGAAAAATCTTCATCAAGATTACTTGATTCATCATGGCAAGTTCAAGTTCTCCTGAATTTGTAATTTCGGCAGCAGTTTTAGCACTTGATCATACACATCCTCTTTTCCTTCATCCATCAGATTCACCTGGATTGATTCTAGTTTCAATTCGTCTAACTGGATCTGAAAATTATTCAAAATGGAGTAAAGCAGTAGCAAATTCTCTTCTTGGCAAGAACAAACTAGGTTTCATCAATGGTTCTTGTAAATTAGAACATTATGGTGATTCCTTGGAATTCTAATGGCGTCGATGCAATGCCCTAGTAGTTTCTTGGATAATTGGGACAATTTCTAATGAATTGGTTGGAGGAAATGCATATGAGTCTGATGCAGTTCTAGTCTGGAATGATTTGAAAGAAAGATTCGATTTAGTCAGCGGAACTAGAGTTTATCATCTGCACAGTGAAATTTCTATAGTCTCACAGGGCGCTCAAGGAATCACAGAATATCACTCAAAGTTAAAATTCCTTTGGGAAGAATTGTTTGGTATGATTCCTTCCTTAGGGATTCCAGATCCTGATAACACTCAGTATTTCCAACAACTGAAGTTATTTCAGTTTCTTAATGGATTGAACGAGACATATGCAGCACTGCTTTCACAAATCATCTTGATCCGTCCTTTACCATCTGTAAATCAAGCATACTGCATGCTCATAGAAGAAGAACAACAAAGGAAAAATACTGGTTCTAATTCTTCTGGAGGGTTGATCAATTCAGCAGGATTCTTAGCAACAAATGCTGGCTTACTAGCAGCTAATATAATGACCCAACAACAATCAAAACAGAAGAAGAATAGAAATGTCATATGTGATTACTGTCATAAACCAGGGCACATTCGAGCACAATGTTACAATATCATTGGGTTTCGGTCGAACTTCAAGTTTAATAAGAACAAAAGTGATCAAGTCTCACATAATGGTTTGTCTTCCACTAGCAATGCAACAATTACAGATTATGTCACTTCATCAGTAACACCAAATGTCCAACAACCTCAACTTACTGGAGATCAGTATCAGCAAATCTTGAAGTTGTTAAGCAATGAACATGATCATGACGTCTCAGCTAATATGGCAGGTATAAATAAGTTTACTTCAAAGGTTAAATGGATAGTTGACACAAGTGCCTCAGATCACATGATTTCCAATTTGAATTTGTTACACAAAGTGACATTACTGCCTACAATTCAGAAAGTTAAATTGTCCAATGGGACTACTTCAACAGTAACACATACTGGGTCATATGATGTGTCATCAGGAATAAAGCTGGAAAATGTTCTATACATACCAGACTTTAAGAATAATTTAGTATATGTCTCAAAGTTGACAAAAGATCTTGTTTGCACAGTTATATTTTATCCTGATTTATGTATTTTTTAGGACCTCTACAATGGACTGGTCATAGGGATTGGTAAGCAGGAAAGGGGCTTGTATTACCTGCTGGACTCAAGAGCTTCAGAAGTATTTTTTTTACAAATAATCATCATCAACAAAAGCTGAGGAATCCTGATCATGTTGCTGCTGTTGTAGATGTAGGGAATGATTTTTTACTATGGCATAAAAGATTAGGTCATGTACCTTTTGAAAAACTCAAGTATATCTGAACTTGAGATTAACATTCCTGTTAATAAATGTCATTGTGAGATTTGCCATATGTCTAGGCAAACCAAACTTCTGTTTCAATTGAGCAATACAATTTCTAAAGTTCCTTTGGCATTGATTCACACAGATATATGGGGTCCCTATAAGTCATTAACATATGATGGACATAAATATTTTTTAACAATAGTTGATGATTTTAGTAAAATGACATGGATTTTTTTGTTAAAACTCAAGAGTGATGCACCACTATACCTTAAACAGTTCATTATCCTGGCAGAGACACAATTTGATAAAAAGGTTAAAGTGATACGTTCAAACAATGGCAGTGAGTTCACTAGCAATCTATGTCGAGATTTCTTTTTTGTTAAAGGAATTCTGCACCAAACTACTTGTGTCAACACCCCTCAGTAGAATGGTGTTGTTGAGAGGAAGCACAGACACCTTTTGGAGGTGGCAAGAGCAGTTAGATTTCAGGCTTCCGCACCAATTGAATTTTGGGGAGATTGTGTTCTAGTGGCTGCACATATAATCAATCATTTGCCTCTCTCAGTCTTAAATAATATCTCACCTTATGAAAAGTTTTTTGGTTCATCCCCATCTTTAAAACATTTCGGAGTTTTTGGTTGTAAGTGTTATGCCACTAATGTTGGAGTTCATGATAAGTTTGTTGCAAGGGCAACACCCTCTATATTCCTTGGATATTCTTCCACACAAAAAGGGTACAAACTTCTGAATTTGGAGACTGATACTATCTTTATTAGTTGAGATGTTGAATTTCATGAGAGTGAGTTTCCTTTTCAACATTTGTGTCATAAACATGCAGATGTTGACATTACTATTTCTGATTCACAAGAAGATTCTTTTTTACCTGTCCACAGACTTCCTGAAGGTGTTTCTGATACTGTTATATCACCATCTACTACTTCACTACCAGATTCAGAAACAATTTTGTCTGCTCCTATTTTTTTATGCTTTACTTCCCGTTGAACATACTGATACTCTTATTTCTGACAGACCCAGGAGAAATATTAGAAAATCAACTTGACTTAACGATTTTATTACTGATTCAAATACACCTGCTTCTTCCACAATTCATCCCATTTCTAATTGTGTTTATTATACTCATTTACCACCAAATTATCAATCTTTTCTTTCCAGCCTCAATACTATAAATGAACCTCAATCTTTTCATGAAGCTTCTATAGATCCCTTGTGGATAGATGCCATGAAAGCTGAGATGAGTGCTCTACAGTCAAATAAGACTTGGGATATTGTAGATCTCCCTGTTGGCAAAAAAATCTATTGGCTGTAAATGGATTTATAAAGTAAAACTCAAGGCTAATGGTGAGGTAGAGAGGTATAAATCCAGACTAGTTGCTAAAGGATTCACTCATAAACAAGGTGTTGACTTCAAAGAAACTTTTTCACCAGTAGCCAAGATTGTTACCATTAGGTCTGTGATTTTGTTGCTGCACAATTCAATTGGCCTTTGTATCATCTAGATGTCAACAATGCTTTCTTAAATGGGGAATTATTTGAGGAGGTATATATGGATATTCCATTGGGTTTTCGCAATCAGGAGGGGCCAACCAAGGTTTGTAGGTTGCTCAAATCATTATATGGATTGAAGCAAGCTTCAAGGCAATGGAACATCAAGTTGACTCAAACCTTAAATAATTCAGGGTTTGAATAGAGCATGTTAGATTATTCATTGTTTGCAAAAAAAATCATATTCAAGGATTGTAGTTCTGTTGGTGTATGTAGATTATATACTTTTGACTGGTAACAATAAAGTTCTGGTTGAAGAAGCAAGAAAAGTTTTGCAACAACACTTTAAAATCAAAGACTTGGGAGAGTTGTCTTAGGTCTAGAAGTATTATGATCAGACAAAGGCATCTTTCTTATACAGAGAAAATACACACTTGATCTCATAGCTCAATCAGGAGTAAGTGGTGCTAGAGTAGCATATACACCTCTTGAACAAAACTTAAAACCCACAACAGTTCAACAAGGAAGCTCAAGACCAATTACTTTCAGATGAAGGTAGTTATCAAAGGTTGATTGGCAAGTTAATATACTTATCGATGAGTAGACCTGATATCTCTTTTGTTGTACAACATTTAAGTCAATTTATGCACCAACCTAAGAGGTCACATTTAGATGCTGCAACGAGAATAGTTAGGTATCTGAAGAAAGAACCAACAAAAGGCATATTGTTTGCAGTGACAGTTGATAACACAATGGTAGCTTATTGTGATGTAGATTGGGCAGGTTGTATAAATACTTGGAGATCAATCACTGGGTATTTCATCAAAGTTGGAGGTTCATTGGTTGCTTGGAAGTAAAAAAAATAACAAACAATCTCAAGGTCTTTAGCTGAATCAGAATATAGGAGCATGGCCACTGTAGTTTCTGAAGTTGTGTGGCTAGAAAGGTTGTATTCTGAATTGGGTGTTCAAATTTTCAAACCCATAGCTATATACTGCGACAACAAAGTCGCATTGCATATAGCAGCGAATCCAATTTATCATGAACGGACTAAACATATAGAAGTTGATTGTCATTTCATTAGAGATTGGATTCAGCGAGGATTGATCAAAACACAACATGTCAAGACTGAGGAACAACTTGTAGATATACTCATGAAGGGACTCAGCATTGTTCAGCATCAAAATTCTATCTTCCAAGTTGGGTCGTTTAAATGTTCATAAAGATCCAACTTGAGGGGGTGTGATAAAAACTGTATAAGTTTTATAGATTTAGTTGCAAGTTATTACAAGTTTGTCCTCTGTACGCTAACTATAAAAACAACCTCAAACACTCTTTTGCGTGTGGAAAATATGAAATAAAAGTGCTCCAATCTTTCCTCTATTCCATCCTTTTCTTTTCTCCAAGAATAGTGTAAACATAGATTATTGTTATGTTTTGCTACGCATCTTACATTTCGCATATGCCTTGGATCATCACATCGCTCACTTTAACATAGAAAAATATGGGAAAAAATAATAGTACTAGTGCCTGACTTTTTGCCAATTTTATGAGTCTCAGAGCAAGGAATATATTAAATTAGATGAGCTTAAGCTCACAAGAAAAGCAACTTATATTTTTAACAAAATTTGAATATAACAGCATTGAATAGTTTGGTTGACGTTCGTCAGGTGTCGACCGTATGGCAGTAAGATAAAATAGTTTGAGTTTTGGCCTTCATTCTGGACAATAATGTGACAATAAATTACTCGAGCTAAATTGCACTAATTTGTGATACGAGACCATGTTTGTTCTCCAATCATCTCGAAAAAAAAAAGAATAAAAGAGTGCAAGTAATCGTCCAAGAAAAAAAAATAGATCAAATTTGTAAACGTTTTATATTAAAATTTCGGAATCGAAGTTGAGGAAATTGATTTCAGCACCCTTGTTGTCCCCAACCAATTCATCCTGATTGACCATAGGCCCATAGCCATGGTTATTGTTGATCCTAACAGTGCTGTCACTCGCAGTGCTCGGGGAAGGCACTGCAACGATCGCCATGGCCACTAACAGTAACATTCTTCCTTGCTGAATTCCAAAACTGAAGGAGAAGGCTCACTTGTGGAAACAAGAATGCGAGGCAGCCAGAAACGGTAGGGGCTAATTAACTGAGTAATAAAACAAGCGACAAATTGAATATATAACGTAAATGATTGTGTCGCTTAATCACTTACCATAAAACTCTTTCATCACAAACCTCGCCCTTCTGCTGTAAATACATAAAGGTTAAATAATTGCTTGATTTTACCAACAAAATGTTAATTACTTGATAGGTTTGTAGATTTGTGCAGGACTCAATTTATTCTATCAATATATTGAACTAAGTAATTTATTTATATTAATATATATTATGTATATTAAGAAATTAAAAATTATTTTAAAAGAGTCATAATTCAAGTAAGTTGAGAAAAACTAAAAGAAATGTTATGCTTGAAATTACTTTTGTTAACCCGAGTCAAAGCCCAAGATCTCTACTTAAATCTCAATATTTGAATAAAATCTATATATTATTAAAATAAATAAAATCTTAGGAGATAATAAACTAATACTTAGATAAAACAAGACATCAACTTTGGAAAAAATAAAAATATTTTTCTTTAAAACTAATTAATATTGTTACTTTAGTTTAGACAGATAAGAATAAGTGAATAACATAAATTAATTATTTATCAATGACTTCAAACTATATTGATTTTGAATAAGTAATATCATTATGTTATATCTCTATTGAACAAAAAAAAAACATACCGTTTTATTTTAGCAATATATACATATATAATTAAAAGCAACATCCTTTAATCTTTATACAAGAAAAACTATCTAATTATGGAAACAATTATAGTTATGTAAAATTCACAAAAATATTTTTAAAAACACATCAATATAAAATTATTATATATATCTATAAATATTATTAAGTATACAAAATCAAATTAGTCTAATGTTACATGGTGTCCTAACATTTCTTTAAAAGTTAATTTATTTATAAAAATTAGAATTGTCCCATATACTTGAAAAAAATATAATAAAATTTTCTTATAGAAGAAAATAACAAAATATGTCTTACAATAAAAAGATCGTCATGTATATGTATAAGGAGAGGTCGAAGCATTCGGACAAAATATTCATAATCATAATATTTAAAATCGTAAAAGTTGTAATAATTATCTAGGAGAAAAATATCCATAATCATAGCACTTAAAATCTTAAAACTAACTAACAAATAATAATAATAATAATAATAATAATAATAATAATAATAATAATAATAATAATAATAATAATAACAGTAACGATAACAACAACAACGTAGCATTTATCCACTTCTAGATCTAAAGCGAATATTATCTTGATGTGTACTAAGTCTTGAATGGGAATATGTTGTTCTATGTTTTAAAATCATGCGAATTAAAATATAAAGTGAATAATATTTTGACGAATCACGATGTTACATATGCTATCAGAGTCGTTAGCTCTGTGAGAACTTCCTAAAGAGGACGTTGAGTTCTCTAGGGAAAGAGTGCAAGAAGCATGTCTTAGATTAGTTTCACAAGTACGTAGAGATGATAAATATATATATGGACATATCTTAGACTTGTCAAGATGCGTCTCAAAGTTATATAGGTCAAGACCTAAAACAAATAATATTTTTAATGAGTCAGGATATTACATGTGAAATTAGAATGAGCCTCTATGTCATGAGAGACCATTTGATGTGGACCTTGAGTCCCCTAAAAGAGAAAGATATAAGAGGCATATCTTAAATTATGAACGAGCCACAAAAAATATATTTGGATGTATATGTCTTTATCTTGTCAATATATGTTTTAAAATCCTGCAACCAATAAGAATGTTGAATATTCTAAAATTATGTTTGAATAAAAGGGATTAGAAGATGTATCTCATATTTTGATATCTTTTATTAAAAAAAAGGATTTGTACCTCTCCAAATCCTCTAATTACGAGGGATTAAATTTTTTTGGGCGACTTTTACTATACATTCTATTTGTTATTGATCTTTTATTTTTATTAAGAGAAAATCATCTTTTAAAGAACTCTTCCTATTATACCCTTCTTTATATTCAAACATAAATTTCGTAACACCTTTCACCGTTTTCTTCCTCTCCTCGTCCGTTCATCGGAATGAAAAAGTAAGTGAACATATCTTAGATTTGTCAAGAAATATTTTAAAATCTTACGTGTCAAAATTCAAAACGATTTGAAAGACTAAAATATTATTTCATGACATTCTTTTTTCTTTTCTAGCCCTTCCATCTCGATGTGTTCATCCTGGTTTCAAAACAGCTACGAGCAGATCCAGATCAAGGAAGTTGACATGTACTACCAAATTACTAGTCATTTCCTTAGTGTCTATTCGCACACATGACGTTAACATAAGCAAATATATATAAAAAGACGATATGAAAAACGTTCTGAACTCATCAACTCGAGACTAATACAATTACGCCTGCCGGACTTTAACGCCCGTCCGGCGGTCACTGCCGGCGACGATCAGGGTGCGGACCCGCTCGAACTCGGCGCTGTGGCAGGGGATGGTGATGCCGCCGGGGTGGCGGAACCCGAACTCCTCCTCAGCCTCCCTCAGCAACTCTCCAAACAGAGGATGATAGAGAGAGAGAGAGAGAGAGAGAGAGAGATGGGAGTAGGAACAGACAGATTAGGTCAGGGAGAGGGGAAGATGCAGGGAGGAGAGAGAAAGAGGAATAAGTATAACAATGTGGAAGGTCAAAAGTTTTGGTATGAGTCTGTCCTTTAAAATGGTACAGAGTTGGTCTGGAGATTTAGTTCCGAGGGTGCAGTTGGAAGAAGAGCATGTTAGTATGCGTGTTTATATCGTGAGAAAAATGAACGTGTAAGCATCAAATTTTAAAACTACAATTGTGACCTGTTACTAAAAGTAATCATATAAAAAATTATACTATCTATATATACATAATTTATATATTAATAATTTTAATATTAAATTACAATTGTAAATAAAAAATTTAATGATTAAAAATATATATGATACGATGTCAAAACAATAGTGCATAACATAATTTTAGTTTTTATTATTCTACTACTATTTTATGAAAGATTATTTTATTTTTTCATCTCAACTGTAATTTGTTTTACATTACCCCATAAATTTTATTATTTCGCAATACTTCCTATTAAATTTTCAAATACTTTCAATTAATTTTTTAATTATACATTTAACTTTTAACATTGTTTATTTTTAACTTTTAAATTTAAATGAATAAAAAAGTAAATGGGACCAAGTCATTTTATTTTCTTCACAGACCACCAAATATTTTAAAATTTTAAATTAATCAAATTGAATTAAATAAGGATAAAAATTATATTATAAAATTTATGTAATTGGAATTAAGTGAAAATATTTGGAAAGTCGAGAAGAGATAAATTGATAATACTAATCTAAGATATATCTGAAAAGAAGAAAATAAAATTGATCCTTCTCTAAAACATAAGCCACAATAATACCCTTTCTATCATCTTTTTATCTTTCTTAATATATTACTGTTGTAGCGATTATCATACATTTTTTTTTGCTTCGTACCTAAATTTTTGCTACCGAAGCACATAAAATGATGGTATAGTATGTGTTTTTACTGCTTATTTGTACTATGCGAATGGATATATTTTTGCTTCATTCTCATCACTACTTAATTGATATTATGTGATTCAAAATGAAAGGTGATAAAAAAACATGAAAATTACTCAAACCAAACTATTGAACAACAAAAACTGAATGTAAATAATATAAATTCATTATTAGTAAGAATTCCAAATAGAGGACTTTAATCATTTTCTTTATATTGGCACGTCTCATTTGGAATCATACAATACACAAATAAGTAGTAACAGGGAATATATAAGTGTCAATTAACAAAGTAAAAAAAAAGAGCTGTAAAATTATTTTCGTTTGCTATTTTAGCAAATTAATAGCAAGAGAAGAAAAACAATACAAAATATACGTTAAAGAAAGAGAATCATTTAGTGTATATATGTAATTATATATTATAAAGTTATCTTAATACAAAATAGGCACAGAAAAGTATCATTAAGACTTTGATAAATGGCAACAAGAGCATCGGTTAATATTAGAGTGACACCTTTAATTCTTAATATTAATATTTCATATAGATTAGTTGACTTTAACTTCTTCAAGAAAATGTGGGAAAGTTAAAACTAAATAATCTCATTTCAAAATCTAATCTAATAATTAATTGCTAATTATTTATTAGTGAGTCTTGGACCTTATTAATTGTACTTTATCTTGCGTTTGGCATTTTTTAAATTAATAAATTTAATAACGAGTAACTTTAGAAAATTAAACTTAATTAATTTATTCAATTTAATACCTATTACACAATGAATTAGAGAAGTATAAATTATAAGTCCAATCACGATATCTTCTTACAAACTTGAAGTTTTTTACGATTAACTCGTCCAATTTATTAATCTTAATATAGCTTGTCTTATTTAAAATTAAATCTACAATGGTTTATTTTGTAATGTAATGGATTGGTGTAATTCGGTTGAAGTGGTTAAAAAAGAATGAAAAATTATTAAAAAATATGAAAAGAAAAAGAGGCTAACAAATATTAATGATCATTTTAATTTAATTTAGTTGATACAATTTGTTAGCAGATTTATATTTTAAAGTATATGAAATAAATTAGTCGATATTTAATAATGACCGCTTTTAATGTGAGGATAAAAGAAAACGGCGACTTAAGTTTCCAAGGAGATAAGGTTGTTGTAAAGCTATTTTTTTATGATAGAGATCTCTTTAATTGACCAATTAAAGAGTGACTATTTAATGGGCAACTTCAATTTTGTTTTAAAAGCACCCCAAGAAAGTTTATGCGATCTATATGCACACAAATATAAAGTTGATGTGGATTCAATACACTTCATAATAATTAAAAACCTTTCTTTATTAGATCAATATATTTCGATTGAAAATATAGTGTCAACTATTCCGACTGATAAAATAGAATATTAAAAATAACTTCTCAATTATCTTGGATTTGAAAAATAACTGTTCTTCTAATGCATAATTCAATTCGCTAATTAATTATACTAGCTTCAAGGTAATTATTAATTATTAAAAGATATAAATATTAAAATAGTCAATTAACTGGTACTGCTAAGACAAAAAAGAAAACTTTTCCTTTTTCCTTTTTTCTGAAAAGACAAATGGGAGCTGTGTATTTATTCTGTATAAAAACGCAGGAAAAATATGGGGGAAAATTGTAAACGTCAGTTTTTCGGAAGAGTTACAGAAAAAGTTTCGGGAGAACTTATAGTCATCTCGTGACATGTTCCCAATGATTATGATCTATATCAATAAAATCTATATTTTTGAATATTATATTTTGTTATAATAGAAAGGTAACGGGTGTCCCTAATATCGATCTTAATGTCACTTCTGTTTATTTATTTTACAGTAATAATAAGTTTATCTTTTTCGATAAGTTAACACATTCTTAATAAAGTTAGTCTCTCTCTCTCTCTCTCTCTCTCTCTCTCTCTTTCTCTCTATATATATATATATATATATATATATATATATATGTATATATATTCGATCTCTATTAATACTAATCAGATCTTTTAATTAAAAATAATTGCTTGTTACTATGTATTTACTTCAGTACAACAAATAATTTATTATTATATTATATTGTTTTATATAATTTGTTAGTCAGACGTTATAATACTTTTTTTGTTAATAGATACAATTATTTTATGAGTATAAAGTTTTTTCCCATTAGAAGTGCATAATATTTTTTTTATCAAGATAATATATAAAATATAAATATTTATCATTCACGCATTACATCTTCTCTTTTTGATATTTTATATTTATTTTGATAAAAAGATATTATGCACTCTCTTATCATTAAGATATATACTAATCAAAATTTATTTATCAAAAGTCTAGATTAAATTATATATATATATAATATTATTTATTTCTAAATTCTATTTACTTAATAATTTTGAAATACTTCATTTTATGGTCTAGTTGACCAAATATTTGAAGTCTACATTAAATTTAGTGATAACTATCAATTCATCAAATGATAATTTATTTATAAAAATTAATCTAAATCACATTAGAAATCATATAAATAATGTAATATAATAATAAATTATTAGGTTGAATAAAGCAAATAAATAGTATTAAAAATTACTCATATTTTCCCATAAAATAGAGTATTATAACATATGTCTAAGAAATTTTATAAATAATAAAATATAATATCATTATAAATATTATAGCGAAGTAAATAAATAGTAATAAAATTCTGATTTGTATTAATGGAAATAGAATATCACTACCTTTTTTTAGAGAAGTTAGTTAGGTAGTTTATTAGTTTAGAATGAATAAGGATAAAATAGATAAGAAAGATGGTATTAAAATTTAAAAGTGATACTAAAAACATCTAAAAAAAATTAAATTTTATCTTCTTTTTTTTACAAAATGGATGGGATCTTGAAAGGTACATTCTCGTATGAAAAGTGAAGGTAGTATATTGATTACGAATATTAAAAATGACTGACTCACTCATCAAGAAAGAAAAAAAAGAAAAAGAAAGAAAGGGTGGTGTAGCATCCCAACGAGAGAACTGGGAGAGGAGGAATTAATACACATTATTAAATACCTCGATGTTTTAAACGTTGCGGTCAATTTGGATCTCGTCCAACTAATTGTTTGTACGTCAGACGATTCCAAATATTTAATATTTGAATTAAAGAAGGTCAAAGTTTCAAACCGTACGTAGCATTCGTCCTTGGGATGGCATCCCAACGTCTGACACCAAGTTTGTGTGGCAGCACAATTCGTCTTTGTTTTTTTTTATGACGGTACTTTGATATTACTGAAATGCATTTATTTAAGTACTAATTGCTCAGTTTCTCATATGATAAGTTTATTATTTTCAAGCAAAATTTGAGGTTAATTCTTTCATGTAAATAATCTTCACTAAAAAAGTTATTCATCACGATTAAAACTTAATGATAAATCGCCAAATGCGTATAATCAAGTTATGAATGACCGATGTCTTTTTTCAAATATTGAGGTAACTATAAAAAAAATTATTCACAAATTAAATTGATAGAATAAATTTATCTTTTCAAGAAATTCTAATTGAAAATTTGCTTTCTTTTTCATTCTTTAAAATGAATAAAAGCAATATGACTCAAATAATTCTTAACAAAAAATCATCTTATTTATTTTGGATACCTTTTAATTAAGAAATTTTATCGACTTTTTTGAATACTTTTTTTGAGGTATTATATTTACATAAATTTTATGTTTTTAATAATATTAAGATGTATTTTATTATATAACTTAATATTAATCATATGTATATTAATATTTAGTTAATTTCTTATATATATTTATAATATCTATTCATAAAATTTACTTTAGTTGAGTAATTTTTTATATAATAAAAGTGTTCAAATATAAGAATAAATATATTTATATAATTCTAAATATATATGTCTTCATTGGGCCTTTTGATGTTTTTTTTATTTAAACTACCATCTATTTTTTTTAATTTAAAAAAAAAACTTAAAAGTGTGTGATATTTTTAGGTTTTCGATTTTTCTTACAACCTGATCGAATATATCTTGCATCTCCAATGCCAGTATTTTTAAAAAATTTCAATCGTTACTTTAACTAATTGGGTACTATTATGAATTGTCCGCTTAATTATAATAAGTGAAGTTTTTAATAAAAAAATTTAAAGACTCAATTTTGAGGAACAAAGAGAATCTTCTTATTATTATACATTTCCCCCCTTTGGATTGTCTTAATAGATGTATATAACGTTGTTATTAGCATATATTCAATCAAGCTAAAAATATTAAAGATGTAACTTTTAGATTTTACTTTAAAATTTTAAATTTAGAACTATTACCTAATTCACTTATTAGTTGGGTTGATATTTCGTTGACCATTTGTAAAGCATCTTCGGTATGTCATTAAATAAATTTATATTTACACTAAATCCATTTTTAAAAATGGATCAAGTTCCTTTCTCTTTTGTTTATTCGATTCAGGTAACAACATTGCTTTGGGCTTTCGAAAGTCAATTTATTTGCCTAACCCTATGATCAATTATGTGGATTTTATTTAGTTTACGAGAACTTGATTTAGTAGATGACAAGTGACGACGGCACCTATTAAAAAGGATAAGCTCAGACTTGTTGTATCTTAATTATTGGATTCGAGATCGTTAAAAAAATAGAAGATGTATATGATTCGTTTCTATTTTTTTTAACTATTTCACCTAATCGGATCGCCTGTTTATTACTCAGGAAAAAAAGTTAGAGAGACCTAAATATATAGTTGTAAATTATAAAAAATTAAAAATCAAATACATAAAATAAAATTATTAATAAAAAATATAATTAAAATTTGAAGTCTAAATCTTAAATTTTTTATCAAAATTATTTATTTATTAAATAATTAAATAATTATGATATTCTATTGATATTTATTATATTTATTATCTGTAATTATTAGTATATACGTATATATTAAATATATAGAAAAATTGGAGGAGTTGTGGTCCTTCCTCCATAATAATCCGTCTCTTATAGAATACGTGTAGATCAAGCATGACTCGAAGAATTTTTTGTGAAAAAAATTAGTATGAAATCCATATGATATTTTTTTTGAAATTATTGTCTGATTGAACGACTAAATTTACTTATTTATTTATATATTAACTATGACGTTTAGTTGGCAAAAAAACACAAATTTGTGGCTCAAACTTTAGACATATTTCAATTTGAACTAACTAATCAATTGTTTTAATATGTAAAACATTTTAGATCCGTTCAGAAAATATAGGACGATCTCATTTTTGTGTATTGTATTATTACTGTATCATACAGAAAATGACAAATAGCAACTATTGACTTGGTTTAAGTTTGAAACGCTTATCTAGAAACAACAATATCTGGGAAAAGTATATGTAGTCAAATGCTTAATTTGTCTCTTGGTCCAAACATGAATTAAAGCTTTGACTAATTATCTCTGACTATAATAATTTATACTACTAGCTCTCTGATTTTATTTGGCATTAATGATTCTTTAACTTTAACTATGTATTAACTTAATCCTTCAAATCATCTTCCATAATTTTGTTGACTGAGCCATGGTTGTTAAGGTCGTATTGAACCAAGCGGTCTGACTAGTCTGATTATCGCTGGCCCATCTAACCCTTAAAATTGAATTAAAGGTTGGACCTATTGAGACTGGTCCACTACAAGAAAATTACATATTTGGGACGGTCAAGACCCTCTCAAATATGTGTATACCACCTCAAATTCGTCATTTGAGGCGGTCAAGCGGCCAAAAGAGGATAGTCGCAGGGTGCTCGGTTGCAACTTAGATTTGGGGCGGTCTGC
>LTAE01005002.1:6981-25843 GCA_001647135.1 Pontederia paniculata | reverse complement strand
ATGAGACGATAATCTAATTTGGTTTCAGGACGAACAAATTGGATTATTGTGTCTACATCAAAAAGAGTGGGAGCAGTTTTGTGATATTGTCACTATATGTAGATGATATACTGCTTGTCGATAATGATGTAGAAATTCTCAATAAAATTAAAGATAAATTGAGCAAACAATTTGAAATGACAGACATGGGTGAAGCCTCCTATGTACTGGGCATTCAAAACAATCGTGATAGAAACTCAAGAAGCTTGAGTTTAAGTCATGAACAGTACATTAATAAGGTACTAAGAAGGTTCGGGATGCAAAATAGCAGTCCCGCACCAACACCGCTAGTAGTTGGGAAGAGACTGAGTAAAAGTCAATGTCCCAATGCAGGGCAAGAACCTTTGGGTGAGCCTTATGCAGAAGCGATGGGCAGCCTAATGTATGCGATGCTCTGTACGAGATCCGATTTGGCTTACGCGGTAAGCTTGGTTAGCATATTTCAAAGTAATTCTGAAAAGACTCACTGAGAAGCCATTAAGAGGATACTGTGATATCTGAAGGGCACGGTACAATTGAGATTGCCATACCAGGCTGATACACTTGAGACAGTAGGGTATTCAGATGCAGACTTCGACGGTGTTATAGACGACCGCAAGTCTACATCAGGTCACTTGTTCCTTCTGGGTAGTGCAATCGTTTTTTGGGGAAGCAAGAAACAGGGATGTGTGACTAGACACACACAAGAGGTTGAGTATGTTGCTTATAGTATAGCAGTCACCCATGGTGTATGACTCTGGCATTTCCTTTTAGAACTAGGGCTTGATCTAGTCAGAGGACTATTACCTATGTATTGTAATAATCAAGCTGCGATAAGCTTGATACATAGTGGAACCTATAGTTCAAAAGGAAAACACATTGAGATTGAGTATCACTATATTCAGGATATAATTGATAAAAAGGAAGTGACAATACCTATATGCCTACGAGTGACATGTTAATTGATTCTCTTACGAAGGGAATTGCAGCTGGTACTTTCATCAAGCATGTGGGCTTGACGGGACTCAGGAGTGACTGAGTATATGAAGTATTCACGGATAGTGAAACTTCGAGTTATAATCTTTAGTTAGACTACTCGCGGATAGTGGGAGTGCTAACACAGTGACCACGTTGATCAAGTGAGAGATTTTTATAGTGACCAACTGTGGTCATGTGCCTGTTGGTGGATCCGCGCATGAGACGCTCAACGTCCAGTGGAGGTGATCCCTTAGATCACGCTCCCAACAGCCTAACGACTTCGTCGAGTCCGTTGGCAATGAACGCGGACGTAGGAGCAATCTACGCGTGCAATCCGTTAGGTGATACAGCCGTTTGATGGGGGCGTAGTGCAGCGAGCGACGCGGCCTATATATGAGTACCGGACGCGTGCAGGGAGCCCCCAATCACGTAGGCGAATCCCTCCTCTCTTCTCTTCTTCTTGCTACAGTAGTCATCATCATAATCACTAAATATCACTCCTTAACATTTAACAATCAATATTTAGAAAGTATATTAGAGTCAGCACTTAACACAAACCAAATAAAATAATATGATAGGAAACATTTGCTTTATTCTTTTGTAATGAGATCCAACATGCAGAAAACAAAAAAATATTTTTTCTCACATCCTCTCTAGTCAGAAAAGAAAGAAACTATAGGACCATGCATATGTAAGGAATCAATTTCATATGTTAGGGTGTCAATGATGTTCATCACCGGGATGGAGTAATTAAATAATGAAAGAATGAATGCATTCCATTGCTTAAGGAAAAAAATGGATCTAAGCAGGTATTTCTTTTTTCAGGTATTGACTTATTATTATTGTTATCATTATTATATCATAAAATGTTAGCAACCTTTTAATTATTTTATTTGGTTAGTTCAGCAAATATTTGATACAAGTAAAAAATACAAAAAATATCAAATGGACGTAACATTCAATTTAAGTCTACTTTTGAATATTTGAATAAGTAATAATAAAGCAGTTAAATACATCATCAGAAACAAAAGTAATACAAAAGGGAACCATTCAATTAATTTCATTTATTAAATTAATGGTGTCAACTCAGCAGATGGCCGGAACTAAAGGTTATGGAGGTGGTGAAGCAGCAGCACACGGAGCAGCGTCTCGTCGGCCCTCGCCGACCTCAAGCCGCCGGTAAACGGCACCATAAATATCAATTGTTTGAGGTGTAGCAACAAAATAAATATGGACAAATTGAAATGATTAATTATAACACTCAATACTTGTAGTATATATATATAAATATATTCATTTGATTCATTGCTAAGAAACATGCAATACAAAACTGAATATCAATAAGTGCTTCAATGAGAGGCTGTGTGTTACCTGATTAATGGAACAAACTAAAGGTTAAGTAGTTCATTAGTTTACTTGATTATTTGAACAAAATAAAGCTCAAGTCCTAGGGATCACAAGCTTCACTTGCCTTTCCAGCTAATGAAGTTTCGTTTCTCTGTTGCATGCCAAAGTTTTACCAGCCAACATATTCCATGTAATTTAGATCATCAAGCATGCATAAAGTAAACCATAGAAAATCAATGCTTGAAGTGCAATATGTTGCCAACATGAACATGTTAATGCATTGTGAATTGTGAATCAAGGGATATGAATGTACTAGATCCACATGACTTGCAAAAAATAGTACAACTGCTAATCTTTTTCGGAATTCAAAATCGACCATAATAGACATGATAATGCATGCAAAATTATAGAATCCCGGACAGCCTCCACAATTTGCGCAGCCTGTTAAAAACATTCTTCTCCGAGAGGTTGGCATGAAGTGAACCCCGGACAGCCTCCACAATTTGTGGGGCGAGTTGCTTGATGGGGAGGGCGCCGGTCCGGTGACGTAGCTGGATGGCGGCGCGGAGGATGGTGACACAGTCTTTCTGGTATACGTCCTTCGCTCCTCCTCCTCCACTGCCGGAGACGACGACGGCAAGAGTACCATCATCAACGTGGGGGTTGGTGGCGGACATGGACATGGACAAGGCGAAGAGACAAAGGCTTGAGAAGACGAAGATATGAGGTGACAGCTTTAGGGAGGGAGATCTATAGACATGCAAATTGGATATGGTCTGTGTACTTTGTAGTGGCGGCTCAGAAGATGAAGAGACAAAGGCGGTTTTTTTTTTTCACTTGCGAGTGGGACATCATCCAACTTCCAAGGCAGCTACCAAAAACCACAAATTTGACAAAATGTTTTACAAAAAAAATCCATAATATAAGTTATAATGTTTTTTTCTATATAAAAAATATTTTAAATAAATAATTAAAATATAGTATAATGTTATACGATATATTTTTATTGTCTATATATTATTTTTTATTTTTCTGATTTATTTTTTAGATTGTTCTCATACTGTCCAGAATTATTAGCATCCAATTAATCTCATCAAGTTAGACACTTGACTATGATGGATAAAACTCTCAATGACTATATTTAGAGAGCTCGAACTCAAATTTTTCTTAAACAAAAATAAATTCCTTATTATTTTAATATCGTCTCATTTATTTTGTTTTATTTTTTTATGCCACTTCTTGACCTTGGATTCTATTATTTTATTTTTCACTTCACCCTTCAGCATACTACCCATTATAATATATGTTGTAAATAATATTTTTTTATAACTTAAGTCATATTTTTTTTATATTGTGATGTCTTTCGTTATATTAATTATAAGAATATTCTAATTTTTTTTAAGAATTCATTGTACTTCCATCGGTATTCAGACACGTGCTTCTGTTCAAAATTGTAAGGTGAATCTTGAAATATGATTTAGTATGAATTTTAAAAATAGACGACTTCAAAATTATTCATTTATAGTTTTATAATGATGTCTTCGATACACCACTCCTATGTATATTTTTACATTAAAAAATAAATCTATGCTAGACACTTTTCAAGTATTTTAAATCCATCAATTAAACAACAATTTTTGTGACGACCTTGAAATTATCATGTTATTAAAAACTATATAAAATATACATGATGATTAACATGCTTTTTTGACCATTATTGAAAAAATATGTTACTTAATATTATTATAAATATAAAAGAATATAGAGCATCAAAATAAAATTATTTTAGTTGTAGAAATAGATCTAAAAAATAACAAATATTTTTTCAATTAAAAATAACAAATTATTTTGTATCACTTTCATCCCTGATAGGTAGTTCTAGGTCATTATTGTGCCATGCCTTAATTATATTCATTTCCATCACTTGATGCAGACTACACAAACATGTCTAATCTAATTCATAATTTGCATAAAGTTTTTGACACATAATATCATCAAATTTACATATTTTTATTACATATATCTTATCATGAATCCTACTATATAACGTTCTTTCAATTATATAAATTCAATTCAAATCCGAACCACTCTAGTGACTTTACAATTGTATTAATGAAATGAATTAATTAAGAGGAGTTGAATAATTATAATTCTACATTACTCTCATTTGACTGCATATTGAAATATTTCCAAAAGATGACAAAAGTTATTTTGTTGTTAAGAGTCTGATCCAATTATATTTTAAGTTATATAGTTCTAGTAATATTTTTAACAAATGAAAAGACACCTTAGACACTAACAAACGTATCTATAATTATAAATTATTCATCGTTCACATAATTATTTTGTTCTTTTATCAATAAGTTTTTTATATTTATTTATACAAAAAAATATTAAAAGCATGTATTTTAATTCTTTATGTGGTATTTTCTTGCATAGATTTCTTTTATTTAAAACCACCCTCTGATTTAATTTAATGATTTCAAAAATAAGAATAGTAATTTAAATCTGAACCACTTTAGTGACTTTACTAATTGTATTAGTGAGATGAATTAATTAAGAGGAGCTGAATAATTATAATTCTACGTTACTCTTATTTGACTGCATATTGAAATATTTTCAAAAGATGGTAAAAGTTTTCTTGTTGTTAAGAGTCTCGTCCAATCATATTTTTAGTGTATATAATTCTAGTAATATTTTTAACAAATGAAAAGACACCTTAGACACTAACACACGTATCGATAATTATAAATTATTCCTCGTTCACATAATTATTTTGTTCTTTTATTAATAAGATTTTTTATATTTATTTATACAAAAAACATTAGAAGCATGTGTTTTCATTATTTATGTGGTATTTTCTTGCGTAGATTTTTTTTATTTAAAACCACCCTCTGATTTTAGTTAATGATTTCAAAATAAGAATAGTAACGTTTAAAGTGCGACGTAACCCTGCTTTGGAAACCGGCGACACTTCTTCTTCGCCTCGTGCAATGCAAAGCGACGCTGCCGCTTCATCTGCCAGCGCTGTGACGTTCAAAAGCCAGGGACGCCGCACAGACCCAGTGACATCGTCCTCTGCGACGTCGGAAAGAAGCCAAGGACGCCGCACGCCGTACAGCCAACTCCGCCGGACGTCTCCGCAGCCATGTCGCCCCCCAGTTCCGACGGTGGCAAGCGCAGGAGGAAGCGCAAGTTCTCTGGCATGCTCGCCACAGACAAAGGAGGAGGAAGAGGAGGGAACGCTTCATCTTCGGCCGGTGGTGAAGACGTCTACGAGGAGGAATGCGTCACTATCCTCCGCGCCGCCATCGCCCTCTGCGAGAGTACCGGCGTCGCCCCCAACAAGCGTATCTGCCCCGAGGTCTACATGGCCGTCAGGGACACGCTTCAACTCTCGCAGAAGGAGGTCTCCGACAGGTTAAAAACCCTTCACCAAAACTTAGCAAGTGGCGTAACTGGCGGCAGCGCCATTGTGCAGAAGCTTTCTGCAGATCTCTGGGAGAAGAAGGACGCAACAAAGAAAAAGAAGAAGAAGAAGAACAGGAAGAAGACGCAAAGGGTGGATGAGATGGAGGTGGAGGAAGAGGCTGAGAAAAATGGAGAAGAAGAGCAGTATAAGGATCACGATGACAACGAAGAAGAAGAAGAAGAGCAGAAGGGTGGACTTGAATTGTTTCCAAGTGTAGCTGATGCAGCGAGGGAGTGCCTGAAGGATCTTCGCCACCATGTTTCCTTGGAGAACACTATGAAGCGTGCCAATTTGCACCATGCAAGAGCTCTCCAAGGATTATGGCACAAATGCAGTGCTAAGAAGATCAGCTTGCGGATTGAATATCTGAAGATGAAAACGGAGATTCTTAAATTGGTGCACCGAGCTAACAAATGAGACTCAGTAATCTCTAGCTGTCCTTCACTACTGTGTTAAGTATCTTTTGCCAGTCGAAGTTGCAACTCTATGTTCTCGTTTTCTATATGCTATTTCTAAACTCTGGATACTGTTTATTGACATTTTGGATTCTTAAGTGTGATGGAACACTATTTTGGATGTGTAATGTAGGAAAATATGATATTTTGTGGAATGCAACTAGTACAAATAGTTCCATATATGCTTTTTATTGTTTCTGTTCTATTTATGAGGCGAATGACTCCTTTCTAAGCCAAATATAAGGATTATTTGTTAGGTGAATTTAGCTAGTTAGAGTTTTTAAAGACAAATATAAAGATCCATCATACAGATAGTCTTCAACATTAGAGTTTCTAGTTGATTGGATTCATGATTGGTTCCAAGGCTATGTTCTTTTCTTCAATGTGTATGATCATGGATGGAATTCTCTTATTGATTTTGATTCAGTAGGATGTATACATGGAAGCCTTTCTGTTTGCTGATAGAACTTGAACCTTTTAAGNTATGTTCTTTTCTTCAATGTGTATGATCATGGATGGAATTCTCTTATTGATTTTGATTCAGTAGGATGTATACATGGAAGCCTTTCTGTTTGCTGATAGAACTTGAACCTTTTAAGACCTTAGATGTAGGAGACAAGAGCTTAGAACTAGTTGCCAACATCTTACACCTTTTCATCTTTAATTTCAGCATGCTATAACCTAGTTATAGTTCAATCTTTTGATAATTGTTCTACTTCATTTTCATTATGAATCATAAAACTTTTGAGTTTCATGACTTGTGAATCAATCATGAGTTAGAGAAAGTTGAGGCCATGCTTAAACAGTGAATGATATGCACATTATCGGGGATTCAGTAGGCTGTATACATGGATCAGCCTTTCTGTTTGCTGATAGAACTTGAACCTTTTAAGTCCTTAGATGTAGGAGACGAGAGCTTAGAACTAGTTGCCAACATCTTTCTCCTTTTCATCTTTAATTTCAGCATGCTATAACCAAGTTTTAGTTCAATCTTTTCATACTGGTCCTATTTCATTTTCATTATGAATCATAAAACTTTTGAGTTTCATGACTTGTGAATCAATCATGAGTTAAAGAAAGTTGAGGTCATGCTTGGCAGTGAATGATATGCACATTATCTGGGATTCAGTAGGCTTTATACATGGAAGCCTTTCTGTTTGCTGATAGAACTTGAGCCTTTTAAGTCCTTAGATGTAGGAGACAAAAGCTTATCACTAGTTGCCAACATCTTACTCCTTTTCATCTTTAATTTCAGCATGCTATAACCAAGTTATAGTTCAATCTTTTGATAGTGGTTCTACTTCATTTTCATTATGAATCATAAAACTTTTTTAGTTTCATGACTTGTGAATCGATCATGAGTTAAAGTAAGTTGAGGTCATGCTTGACAGTGAATGATATGCACATTATCTGGGATTCAGTAGGCTGTATACATGCATATGTAATAATAATAGATTTCTCTATTTAACAAGCAATTGTAGAGACAAATAGCCAGAGTTACACCAAAGAAAGCTATTGACAAAAGTCATTTGAAATCCATGTCATACATGTTATATTAGCTAGTCTACCAACGGACAGTGAGATGAGTGTTACTCGTATAACTGTTCCAGGTTGCCTTGTTTCCATTAATTGATTGGTCTTTCAGCTTCATGATCAATGGCAAGGTATGATAGTGATCTCATTAGTTTCAGACTTTGGAAGAAGTATCTTCTCCATCAAGGAGTGCTGTAATTGACAGTGTTGCCTTGAAACTTATTCCTCGCAACTTCCCAAGTCTACATAAACATACATATCTTATGTGTGTGCTTGTTATATATTGTGCTGCATTTGGACCTGCATTTGAAACATCTGATCTAGTAGTTGTCATTGTGTCTGCAACTTGTGGCATTGCAATATGAAATACAACAATGCTCTTCGTGCACCAACTGATAGACACCCCCAAGTGCTTATGCTAACAACAATTTATCTCTTAAATAAAGTTTTTATTTTTTTATTTATATATGAAGGGTGGGTGGGTACAGGAAAGAAGCTTGATAAATCTAGGAAGAAATTAAGAGGAAACTAGGAAGATGCATAAGCAAGAGTTCTTAAACAAAAAACTAATAAGAAGACTAAGCTCCGAATCTAGTGATGAGGCGAGTACCATAGAGTTCGAGTTATGGAATCGGATTAGTATCTAGAATTAATTTTGGGCAATAGAAATGTAGAGAAAAGAACAAATAAGATAAGATGAGGGAGAATATCATCCTAACTTTTTATTTTATTTGTGAAGCCAGCTTAACTGAAAAAGCTATAATCTTAATGGAGGAAGGATTCGAATACGGGTGAGGTGATTTTTAATGTATAAAAAAATGGCATATAATTTTTTAGATGTTTTTTCTTCCATTAAAAAAAATATTTATTTTTCTGGTGATTTTTTTGAAAACCTATAATTTTATTAATTTGTATTTATGATAAGATTAAAAGCCATTTTATTTTCTAAATTAACATTAGCTACATGTTATATACATCATTCTTTTATATATGTGTATTGTGAAATTATATATATATATATGTGTGTGTGTGTGTGTGTGTGGGGTGTGTATGTTGCATTACTTAGGTAGGGGTGAGTATGTGTTTTACCCAATTCAATCAATCCGATTTGATTATAACATTTTTTTATCGAGTTGGGTTGGATCACTAATTTAAATTGTGGTCAAATTCGATTAATTTCGAGTCAAATATTGAGTTGAATGTTCCATAACTTGATAATTCAAAACTCGATTTGAAAAACTTAAAAATATAATAAATTTAATTAACTAATATTCAAATAATTTTTACTTTTAGTATTTTAAGTTTTTACCATTAATTTCATTTATTTGTATCCATATTATGTTTTTTAATTATATTATTATATCATAAACAAGTCTTAACTATATAAAAAATTGAAATCCAAAAAATAAATAGCAAAAAAATAAGGAGAAGTGGAAATAGAGTAATAGAATAAATAAGAAAATAAAATTCTTGAATTTTAAGAGAGGAGAATAGAACATAGTGAGAATATAATTGGGTTGTGTTAGTATCTTGAATTGTGTCAAATTCGATCAACTCGAAACTGGTTGATTTTTTTATAATCCAAATCCAATTTGAATGATATAAAATTATAATATTAATATAATAAATGTAATCAATTAATAGTATTACTTATATCCGAATAATTTCATTTACTATTATCAATATTGTATTTGTTTTATTTTAAAATTATCTTATTATTCATATAAAATGTCTTTAATATATAAAAAAATTTGAAGTAAGAAAATGAATAGCTTAATCCGATTTAATCTAATCTGAAACTTTATAAGTTGGGTCATGTCAGATCTAAATATTTTTTATTTCAATTTGATTCAATATTATTTTTTTTCGGGTAGGAATCGATTTTTGCCTCAAAATATCCAAAACGACTCAAGACAATTAATTGAGACGATTTTATGTAACAAACAATATAAAAAGCATCATAAATATTTTTCTTTAAATGGAAATAATGCTCTTAAATTGATGTTCATTGCCGAGCAAAGTACTTTAAAGCTCATATATAGTACTACTAGTCATAAAATATCTTTGAAATTATCAAGGATATCAGATTTGAGAGAAACCGAGGAATCTCGAGAAATTGATTTTAAAAGAATAAGGAAATAGACAAAACAGGAAAATCGCAAATTAGGGAACAAGAGGTAAATAAAATAAAAAGAAAAGGTGTGAATAGCGAAATTAAATATAACACAAGGAATGAAGTCATTGTTTAGCAATAAAATGTATATAATTTGATATAACATTTTACCTTTAAAGATATTTTAACAACAATTTTTGTCAAATAGACTATTATAAAATTATTAAATAATAATATTATTCACATTTCCCGAGAGTCCTTAACCAATGGACCGATTAAAGAATGTTTCGAGTTCAAGCCTCCTGAATACAATAATTTTTATTGAGAGTTTCATCCATCCAGGTATTGGATCCAGGGCGGCACAAATTAGTCGAATGTTAGTAATCTCGACAATGCCAAAAAAAAGTGAAAGTCCTTCCAATTCCTATTAATTAAAAATATCATATATATATATATATAGTTTTTTATATATTTATTTTAAATTCGTTTATTGATAGAAATAAAACTAAAAGCCCTCCATCTGAAAACAATTCCCGCCGGCTGTTCCCTCCATTAGACCCTTCCTTTTCTTCCCGCCGCCGGCTGTTCCCTCCACAAAACCCTTCCCTTTCTTCCCGCCGCCGGCCGTTCCCTCCACAAAACACTTCCCTTTCTTCCCGCCGCCGGCTCGTTGTCTTCGTCTTCCTCCTTCCAGCATGAACAGACGCAGAAAGCACAGAACTTGGACCGAAGGACGAGTCAATCCGGTTAGCATTTGATGCACTCATTTTGTACTCTGTAATATCATCGATTTCAATGTCTGCAATCGGTTTTGTATCTTCTGTTGCTTGCTTTTGTGCGTCATTTCGTCTTTTGGTTGCTAAAATCTGATGCAAGTTCCCTCTTTTTTGTTTGTCTGATCAGAGAAGAGTAGATGCCGGAGGCAGTGCCATGAGGAAGCACCATTCCAGTTCGAAACAGTGCGACGCGGTGGATCCTGACGAGGTTTTGCTCTCTGATCTCATTGCGATGGGCGCCGTCGAGCTTCCAAGGGTCAAATTCTGCTGCTGGTCCAGGCCGAATCCTTCCTGGGATCACTGGTTAGCGGCGCTGGTGCGCCAAGATAAGATTGTGGCCAAGTGGAGGGCTGCCGGAATCGAAGAGGCCATCTTGTGCTCCCTGGTCAACATTAAGCCCGACGAGGGGACGATGGCGGCGCTCTTCGGCTTCTGGAACAGCCATACATGCACCTTCATGTTCCCTTGGGGCGAAGCTGCTTTCACCCTTGAGGACGCCCATGTCCTGGGCAATCTTCCCTTGCTGGGCTCGAGATTGGACGAGGCACTAACCGCGGAGGAGGAAGATCTCTGCCTTCAGCTGGAGGCTGAGATGGAGAAGATCAAGCAGTGTCATCCAAAGCTTTGCGCGAAGGCGAACTCCCGGAAACCAAAGGTCACTCTGAATATATGGATGGAGTGGTTCTTGGAGCTGCCATCCGAGCCGGAGCTCTATCACCTTGGCTTCTTGGCATATTGGCTGACGAAAAGTGTGATACCCCCTAATCCTTCTGGGGAGATCTCAAAAAGAGTGTTTCCCCTTGCTGCTAGACTGTGCAATGGAGGTAGAATTGCTTTGGCGCAGGTAGTCACCGCCAATATCTACGATGATTTATCGAGGATCTCCAAGTCTTCCCGCAGCAAACATGAGAGGAAGAGAGGGGATAAGAAACATGATGTTTGGTCCCCGTTTGGTCTTCTTCAAGTTTGGATCTGGGAAAGGTTTGAGGCCTTACAGCCACTTCGGAAATATCATGTTTCCAAGCAATCTAAGGCGCGTATCAGTCAGTGGGACAACGGGAAAAGTAATACTAACTATGACACAGCAATCCTTACTTTCAGAGATGAGAGATCCTACACATGGAGACCCTACTCTATGAACTCAGGAAGTTGGAACGAACCAAGTTGGTACAACAAGAAACGTCGACATATTCATCTAGGAGAACGCATGACTGATTGCATCAATGAGTTTCTGGTCGTAATTTCATCTTCCACAGTGCAAGGCTTCTATGGGGACAATCGGATTACTTCGGAGAGATACGTGCCCTATAGAGTGGGGAGGCAATTTGGCTATGATCAAGGAATACTCAATTCAAAAGGACAAGCTTCATTTTGGGTAGCAAACGTTGCTTGTCGAATTGGAGAGGATTTGCTAATCCCTGAAATTTCTAGATGTGGCAAACCAAGAAATGACTACAAAAAGTGGTGGGTGAATTTCAAATTGAATTTTCAGAAAGCTGCAGATGTATACAAAGTTCAAATTGGTGGTTGTGGGCCACAGATCCATCATCAAACTGTTGGGATTTCTTTGGAAGATCCAGTAACAAAACATGAAACAGAACGATTTACGCCGTTTCAAGAGGACAATGTTAAACTAGATAGTTTAACAAAGGAGCATGGACCAAGTTTTGTGAAGAAAGCAACTGGATATAACACCAACAACTCAGAACAATCACCTGATAAATTGCAATTAGTTTGTTTCAAGAAACAAAAACTAGATGCAAATGAATCTGATGCAAGAAGAAAAAGCAAATCCATCCCTCCAGAAGATGTCATTGAACTTGATGATGAAAGTGATACTGAGAATGCAAGGCTTGTCGATGAGCTAAATGACTTCGTACATCGTGGGCTTTTGAGTGACTGGGGAAGAAGATCACCAGAGCTTGAAATGAAAGACAATTATGAAGACCCTTTTGGGAAAGATGCAATTAGGCTGTACTATCGTTTCTTTGAGCTAATACCCCAGAAACCTCATTATAAAGGGCTTCTAATAGGAAATGAACCTGAGAGCGAGCAAGAAGCAAATTGCCTTGCACAATGGTTCATGCTTGTCAATCTGATGGAGAAAGTTTTGGAAACTTCTTGTCAAACACCTAAGACAGAGGTGGAAAAATTGATGAAAAGGGCACAAAAGCTTCAGGGATATGGTTTTGATGTGAGACATATAATTGCCCGTCTCAAAGAGCCTGCTGCTCAACTAAGAAGATTGGAAAAAGCTAGTGCTAAACTTGAAGAAGCTAAGAGGAAATTTGAAGAAGCTGAGAGGAAGGAGCAACGAGCAAGAGAAATTAAAATCCTTAAAGGAGAAGTTGATGAACTGCGCAATAAATTGAGAACTATTGAGAAAAGATTGGAAGAGAGTCGAGGACTGGATGACTTAGCACAGAATGACACTCTAGACACAATGAGTTTGAGAAAGGAAGTGGAAGTTGCTGAGGCGAACTTACAAGCTATTGTTCAACGTAACTACTAGTTATGAGGTCCGTATTCTAAAACTAAATGTGCATATTGTAAATATTGGGGAACTCTAATCTTCGTTGCATTACAATTATGTGCTTCTAGCTGACTATTAATTGTGGGCATGTTTCAAGAATTACTGAGAAAATATGATTATAACTTTCAAAACAAATGTTATTCAACATTTGATGGGAACTTCTAGATTATCACACTATGATTTCTTGATTTTATGTTAAAAAATGTTGAATATGTGTTATAGCATTAATCTATAATTTGTTCCACACTTTCAAACAAGCTAGTTGCTTTTGAACTTTCATTAGCTTTGGATTATGGGGTTTGACTGCTGTCTTTCTACTCATCTCTCTATGTCACCATTCCTAATCAATATGACAGGATTATTTGTCTTTCTACTCATCCTTTTTCCCTTTAAAAACAACTATGCTATTTCTAAATTTGTTTATTTGGCTAATGCAGATCTTGGAGGTCAGATTTTGTGCTTGCAAGCTTCTGAAAATAGATAGTTCTACTAAAGTTAAGGCAACGTTGGCTACATTGTTGCTGGGATGAACTGCAGCACTTTTTTTTTGCAGATTTTGCACAAATGGGTTCAACATATGTATTTTGATCACTCTGTCTCTTTTGGTAACAGAAAACTGGCATACTTTTTGGACTGACTGAAATTTGTAAATATATATGGGGCTTGCACAGTTTAATGTTTTATGCAGCAATCTCTTGCTTATTACATGAGCAATTTATGCTAACTTTGTTCTCTTAACTAGTGTATTGATTGATATAGAAAATGCCCTGCCTCCTTTAGTAACATTGTCAGATACTCTTAAATTTCTGTACCATGATTAGGCAGTACCTCTTACATGACTTTTGACCGCTTCATTTTCTTAGCACAGGAGAGTATCTGATAAAGAAAGTGACAAGTCTGAGGCGGATTATTATGTATTCTCCTTTTTTATGCTCATTGTTTATGATGATTATTTTGTCCTGGATGGGTGATTCCGATGCAAATCGAATATTCTCCAGATGGTCTGCCTCCTGGATGGAAAAAAAATCAGATTCAGAGATGAGATGAGAACAATCGGAGACGTCAGAGAGATTGTGTAATACTCATTGTTATTTTAGTTTAGCTGCATTAACTACATTGAGATGCCTGCACTTACTTTGGGGGAGCTTGTGCAACATTTTTATAATTTGGTTGCATTAACTACACTGAGGTGCCTGCACTTGCTTTAGATATGTAGATTTTATTGTCTTAAAGCGATGCTAAAGTTTTTGTAACTATTGAAATTTGGTCTGTATATGGTTTGCTATTAGATAACTTTTGCACATGTTCTTATATACATCAAAGACTCGTTATTTAATGTAGCTGCATTAACTACAATCAGATGCCTACTCTTTAGATATTTAGATCTTATTCTGTTGTAAGCAATATTTATAGTGTAGAAACTATCTAACTGAGAAGCTGTTGTAAATCTGAGCCTCCCATTAGGACAAAATCCACATTAGACTGCTTTCAACCTGGAAATGGCAGAGTTCCTTTATCATAAAAACTTGAAACTGGATTGACTTAGAATGTTTAGAATCAATAAGTCATCTGTACATAGGAAGCCATGTTCAGAAGTTATTCATGAAGGAAACTAATGTTGGCTTTCTCTTGCATTATATGCATGTGACATAGGTAAAACTGATAAAACACCAGAATCACATGAAATGATGTTATACTGCTAGAAAGAAATACCACAAACAGTTTGTCCCTATGGAGCAGAGAATCCTCCTAATTTATTGTGAAACATATACTCTATTAAATGTAAATATACAACATATTAAAACTAATAAATGGATAACTGTGTGGGATGTACATTGTTTTGAACAGAAAAAAAAGTGGATTTTACATTGGTTGTTGATCTATTTCTTTGACATGGCTCAACAAGTTGATATTCAAGACTTCAATGACCTCTGGTTATTTAGCTTTAGTAAAAAAAATTTAGTATCCATGTGGAAATTATCTTTATATCTAGGCAGTAAATATCTTGGTGCTTCCACTGCTCCACTATTGTAGTGTAGATGCATCTATTTCTGTAACACAGTTCTACATAACATTTGGCGTGTTGGAGTTTACATCAGCATTTTGCTAGAATTGCTATTCTTCGTCTTTCTTAATACTAGAAATTGCTATTGTTCTGAATGTTTTGATCAGAATTCAAAAGAGAAGCATTTTGATCCCATTTATATATATTCTACAGATGCACATTATCTGGCATTCACTTTTGCTTAACATGCTTATGGACATGTTCCAATAGTTACAAAATTTCATAACAACTGTGAGCTCCTTTTGAAACTAATTATTCCATTCTTTGGTGTCGACCTCTTCCCACTAGCAAATTGTACATATCCATGCAATTTTATCTGGTTATCTCGGTTTAGTAAAAATCTTGTAATATCCATATGGAACTTATCTGTATATTTAGGCAGTAAATATCTTGGCTCTTCTGCTATGCTTCTGTTGTAAGATATATGCATCTATTACTGTAGCACACAGCTGCATTGCCGTTTACTGTTCCTGTTATATAAAGCAGGTCATCATATTATAAGTTAGTCCTATTGGTTTAAATGCAGAAATGTATAAGCAAACATTTTATGCTTGGGAAAAAGGAATGTGTAGCGCACTTGTATAACGACACTCTTACATGCACTACACTAAAAGTGCGCTACACGCTCTCTGCCCTCTTTATGCTTTATCTATATGAGCAGAAGAAAATGAAAATGAAGACATGGTAAGGAGGCAAAGGCAGCTGAACTAGGATCCGTACCTGGAGGAGCAGCAAAGGCAGCTGGAGTCAGAGCTAGTTTTGTGCTTGTTGTTTTGAGTGATATGTGCTTGTTTATTTCGTTAGCAAAGATGATGTGCTTTTAACTATCTTTCTAATTGTTATTACTAATTTTTCTTTAGCAAAAACTCTGAATCTTAAATTACTTATGGAATTTTAATTATAACATAGTAAATAACAATATGATTAGTAAGTTCATAAGAGTTTTATTGTTCCAAAGGTATAAGAAATAAAACTTACAAATTAGGCTCATATTTAAGCCAAATTCATCATCAATGTCATATCCACATAAGTCTATTACAGGAAAAATGATTAAACTATTTAGCTTTTCATTCCATTGACAAAAAAAAAAATTAAGAATTCATTCTAAAACATAAATACACTAGTAAATTTTGAATGAGAAAAAAATGATAAGAGTGCACGAAAAAAAAATAATAATATAAAAAATAAAAAATGAAATTCGTTTTGGACTTTGCCCAAAGTTAATGGAGATGTACTCTATTTAAATAAGATACAAATATGAATTAAAAAAAATAAATAGAAAATATGAAGTTTAAATATATTATTTTTTAACTGCACATTTCAAATCCAAAAATTCTAAAAATATGAGATATGATGTATTTAAGTGGAGTACATATGCATTAAATCCATAGAGCTAAAATAAATGAAACTGAAAACACATGAAAAATGAAAATAAAAATTTCAAAGATATTGAAAAAATCACCATTTCGAAAAATCCTTTTTGGATACAGGTTTCAAATTGAAAAATAATAAAAATTTTGTCATACACTAAAATGAATATATATATGGTCAATAGACGAATAATGAAAATTTTAAAGTGAAAAAAAATAGACTAGTTTAAGAGTAGAAAATAGAATTAATCATTACACTGAGACTCCAATGTGTCTCAAATTCATCCGTTATTACGCCCAAATATTTAAAAAGACATATACCAATTAAAAATATAATATATTATCTAAATCATTATTATTATTATTCCAGTTAAAATTGCGATTTATTTAGATGATTATATTCCTATGAGAATAATGAGATCAAATAATTTCCGGTTCTAACCATTTTGGTAGAAAAGTAAAGGAACATAACATTTCTTACTTTTTAACTCTCTTCTCAATTAAATTGGTTGGCCAAGATTATTAACAAGTTTATCTTCGGGTCGAGAAATCGAGAACTATTATACTCGAATTTGAATTTCAGAATCATCAATTTGATCAGAATTTATCTTATCGCTCCCGTTCAAAAATTGAATTAGTCAGATACTAATAATCTTTGACATTAAAAAAAACTTCTCTAAAGTAATAATTTCCTCAGTGTTGTCAGAACCGGACCGACCGGTTCGACCGTCGATCGGGGTCTAGTCCGGTCCTGGTTCGATGCAAAAACCGGATAAGGAGTTGGACCAGTCAAGAACCGGAAAAATAGTGGTCGAACCGCTTGAACCGGCCATTTTCAATGAACCGGCCGGTTCAAGAAAAAAAAAAAGAAAAAAAAATTGGGTTGAAAGGAGAGAGCGGACTTTGGAGATTAATGGGCCATGAATAAACTATAGTTAAAAGCTTTTTAAATCAATTTTTATTTCTTTTTCGTTTTCTTTTTAAATATAGAAGAATTTTTTACTTGATATTTATGTTTTAATAAATAATTATTTAAGATATATATTTATTAATATTTTTTTATCAAATAAAATGTTAATTAATCATAATTTTTGAAAATAAATTTAATTTTTGTTCATATTTAATCATTTATTTATGACTCTTTTATTTAAATAATAAATTATATTTGAATTTAATATTTTTTAATAGTATCCGATTCGACCATCCGGTTTAATCGGTTCAACCGGTTAAACCTAGGTCGACGTCCGGTTCGGTTCTGACAACATTGAATTTCCTTTTCTTTTTCTATTATCTTTATTATTTATCATAAATTTTAAATTATCTTTCAAACATCTACTAAAAACAACTTATCATTTTTTTTTTAAATTTCCATCGTATCATTAAAATTAATTTATTAAATCAAATATTCATCCACTAATTACCAAACACCACCACTAAAAAAATCTTACCGTAGTCGTACAATTGTGCACGTGCACCTTTCTTCCCTCTTTTAATCCTCTCTCTCTCTCTCTCTCTCTCTCTCTCAGTTCCTGTTCATGTTCATGTTCATGTTCATGTTCATGTTCTTGTTCCGAGGAGGGTTTAAGGCAAAGTGATCTCTTCAGTTTCCAAGTCCATGCTCTGTTCTTGTTCTTGTTCAAGTTTTTTTTTAATCTTCTGCGTCAATGGCTTTGTTTGGTGTTCCAGTATGTAATGCAATGTAACGCACTGCATTCCGATGTATGTTAGGCCCCTGCGGAGGCTGCGGCAGGGCAGCTTCGTCTGAAGAGTGTTTCCCAGGAGTGCGGAACGCCGTCCGACGAGTGATCACCGCCGGAAGGGACGAACGACGGACGAACTTACCACCATTTCCATTCCATTCCATTCAGCTCGGAGTTCCTGCGCTGTAAATGCAGCTCAAGTTTCCTTTTCTTTTTCTATGATAATAATCTTTTTTTTCCCATTTTTTTTCCTTTTACAGGGCCACCGCCCTTCCCCATCCTCTCTTCAGCTGGTGGAGAGAAGGGAGAGGGGCCGCGCCGCCAACACTGCTCTGTCATAAGAACAGCATTCCCTCCTCTGCTCTCTGATAGAGAGAGATAGAGATAGAGATAGAGATAGAGAGAGAGCTGCAAATTATCAATATCTAAACCTCTTATTTATTCCTATAAACAATGGAGAGAGAGAGAGAGAGAGAGAGAGAGAGAGAGAGAGAGAGAGAGA